>JAAEAF010007062.1:0-41511 GCA_011037195.1 Triatoma infestans
AATAAATAACTAAGAATATGCAGGAGGTAGGCGTCAAGATGAATAGCGTGTCTTAGTACAAAGCGATTTAATAAAACAAGAAATATTTGAAATATTTTCCTTCATATTGAATAAGGTAGTTGATTAAAGGGTTTTCATGCCTTGGAAACTCAACAACATCCATCACTCTTTACATACCAAACTACCTTGTATTTATTACTTGCTTCTTTTAATTAAATTGATTCATTTTTATTCCGTTAATTGCTCCAAAAGAAGTAATTATAATTCATTAATTATTGTGTTTTGTAAAATAATTATTATTGTGTTTGTAAGTTTATAAAATAATAATAATATTTTGAAAATAGCCAACTTCATAACATGAGAGTGAATGGGTGTGTGTGTGTGAACTTAAAAGGAAGCTTTTCAATATAAATAATAATAGTTATAAATAATTCAAGCTTTCCATTTTTGTGTATTTACACCAAAATTGCTCCAACGATTTCGGCAAATGTTCTATGACCATTAAGCTCTTGTATTTTTATGTACTTCTCTTGTAGTTTTGAATACGGACGACGTAAAAAAAAAGTCAAACTGATCATAGGAAGAAGAGTGTAGTCCAATAGGTTTTCTAAGGGCTGGAAGGATAAGTTGGCTGGAGATAATTGTACGAAAAATTCATAAATTACGAGCATCTCGAGAGTCCAGTTGGAAGAGAATATCACGTACAAATTGGAAATCTCAGCTGCCAAAGACTTTTTCCAATACGAGAATGACATTAATGAATCGGTGCTTCTAGGGTATTGATAGGGTGGCCATGTCATTGCTCTCTTTAACCGCATGGGTTCCCAAAAGAGTTCTATCTTCTCCTGTGATCTCCTACATTCATCCACTAATTTATAGCTCCAGCATGGCTTATTTACAGCCTCCTCTTTAACTTATCCTTACACTCTTTCACCATACAGCACATTATTATTATTATTATTAATAACCTTTATTTGCTTTTTAACAGCTGGAGGTGCTGCTTATAGAAATTAATTCAGTTAAATACATTACTTAAAGATTTATATGAGTGAGGTTAATACACTAATATAACGAAAGCAAGGCAAAACTAAATAACAGCTTTTGATGCTAACTACAGGTGAACTTTAGGAATACTTTATATAGCTAACATATATAGATAACACTGTAAATAGTTCGGTCATACAGTAAATAGCAATGGGATAATGAAAAAAAAAAAAACAAGGAAAAACAAAAGCTGAGCTTATAAAATAATCACAATTATTAGAAAGAAAAGGAAAAGCAAGAAATCACTAAAATAGTAAAATTAAAATAAATCAAACGAAAGCACTTTCATTACATTGATAATAATAAAAATAAATAAATATAGAATAAAGAACAGAAAAATAAATCATAGACCCAAATTTGCTGTCAGTTCTGTGCTAAATTAGGTAAATATAAGCACTAAATAAAATTAAGAGTTGAGAAGTTTTAGTCTATAATTCCAGGCTAGTTTAGTAAAGGTAATAAGAGGTCTACACTCCGAAGAAGAGAGAGAATGAACAATGTGACGACTAGTTAAGGTAGATTTCCCCAAATACTGAGATCGGAGCTCCGTCAATGACGGACAGTCAAGCAGGAAGTGAAAAAGATCTTCTTGGACACAATGGGAACGAAGAGGACACAGTTTCTGGGGGTCTATATCTTGGTTCCAAGAGACGCAACTCAATGGTAATAGTTCCCCTCTAAGTTTAAAAAGCCAACTCATATCATTTAATAATAACTTATTTTTTGCATTTTGACCAAAAAACAGTCCGAATTGAGAGTTTACGTCCACTAATGTCCTATACAAAAGAAAGCGTTCTCTACCTCTGGCCCGCCTAAGAGACTCCTCCCGAAAACTATCTTTAATCTTTATAAGAATTTTTGACTGATATTTTTTGCCATTTTCCACGGCTATTTAATGTAAAATCCACCTCAACCGAATACTTCTGAGCTAGTGCTATCTATTGTCTAAAGCAGCCCACACCATTCCTGATAAGTTCCAAAGCTACAATGAGTGAGAGACGCCACTCCGGGAGGGAATTACAATAATTGAAATTTAGTCTCTAAGTATACAGGAAAAGAGGATCTACTGCGGTTTCTATAACCATACAGCACATTCAATACTACCAATGATCTCGGCCTGTGAAACAGTGGCTGTTCCCCAAAAGCCACACATCTTACTTTGTTCAACATCTGCAACCAAGCTCCTACTCCACACAGACTAGTTTCATTCTATCTGTAGCCATCAGAGTAACAGCAAATAATGCTATCTATTACTTTCCCCCATTGGCCCTTTGAGGGAGTCTTCCCCAATACTGCTAATACTAATCTTATAACTCCTGAATCCCCATCTCTTACACCTCTTATCAATTTTAGAGATAAGAAGTTGTTTCGCTTGCCTTACTTTATACCCTCAATCTTAATATGACCTCCCCTAAAAGTTCTTAGCCACTCTCCTTTGCATCTCATTCTAAGATGTCCTTTCATTGCCTGCCTTACAATTGAGTGTTGTAGAGGTTCCAGTGCCATAGCACTTCCAACGCCGATGGCACCCGTTATGGCCAAACAAGTCCATGAATTGTACTTCCTACAATTTTTGAGAATTCCCCCTGTCTGTAACCCTGGCCAACACACAATTGCCTGTCGGTCTTACACCACATATTTTCTGTGCTTTCGTGCAGATATCCTCAATGTGGGGACGCCATTCAGTAGGACGCCCCAAGTTGCCTAGTGACCTAATGCAGTCAGCACTCAGACTGTGAAAAACCTATGAACAGGAGGGACGGCTTGTCCGTAGCTCCGGATTAGAGTTCTGTAGTTTTATTTACCACGAGGAGGAAATTAGAAGGGCTTCTCTAAACTCAAGTCCTTGCCGAAGAGCTTAAGTATTCTAAGCCTTCTAATTTCCTCCTCGAGGTAATAAAAACTATAGAACTCTAATCCGGAGCTACGAATAAGCTGTCCCTCCTGTTCATAGGTTTTTCACAGGCTGACTGCATTAGGTCACTTAACATGCTGAGGTAACTACTTACCATTTTAAGTCTTTACTTATGCTTATTTGTTTTTATCAGCGAAATTATTGAAAGTTTATTGAAATAATAGTTCTTCCATTTGTTGATATATTTTGATTATTTGCTGGTTGCTGTTATATCAGTCAAAAAGATACTTTGAGGAAAAGGATTTAATTAATTATGATTTAAGGACATTCTAGGATAGCTCTCATAATTTCTTCTAAAATTTCTACTATTTAATTGTTTACACAATGTAAAGTTTAGTATCAAGCCCAAATATGTTACTTAAATACTGAATTTTAAAGACTTGGTGGAGTACAAGGGATTTCCAACTTGAAATTGAAATAGATCGTTGAAATGCATGCAGCTTTTTAAGTGGATATCTCATCATTAAAAAGTGAATCTAAACCAAGCCACAATTCATGATGAAACTATTCATCATACCAACAACACATTCAAGAAATAATTGGAAGAAGCACATTCATACTACCACACCCACATGCCACTCTTCTACTTTTGCCACATTCTCTTCTTTCAAAGTACTTGCAGTTGCTACATCAAACCGGGGGAAGAAGGGAACTTCATCATTAAATTTCCGAGAGTATAAGTAAGCAAAATACTGCTAAACTTTCAAAAGTGCAAAAGACCTAATTAAAAGTCTCTTCCTAGATTAATCAAATTTTCAATCTGCTTTTAAGTGGTCAAAGAAAAAGGCTTGATATTCTGTGGTATGTTTGCACTTGAGTTATTAGAAAATAACTCACTTAATTTTATAGGACCATATGTATCTTTATGGTAAACAATAATTAAGATATAAATACATAAGTATTTAATTTAGTAAAAGCAATTTTCAACTTAAACAAGTAGAGTTTCTATAGAAAAGTTTCTTTCAGATCACTAGGAATAAAACAGCCACAAACAAGTTTAATATGAAGAGTTGGCAAGCAATCAAAAATAAAAAATATTTCATCAGAATTTTAATGAAATAATCGTGAAGATAGTGTTGACCTGGTTAACAGAGTAACAACGAACTTCTCGTCTTCTAATCAATAAACTGACCTTTCATTTTTATTAAATTAATCTTCAGAACAAATAGACTTCTAAATAAATAAATAAATACCGGACGCTTTATAATTCATACAATCCTTCGAATACCTAATGAATCTTTTAATTTGTTCAAACATGTTTGTTAACAAGATAAACAAGCTTCAGTTTGCAAATAAAATTTTGATATCTGGTATTTTATCCTTTTCGTAGCATGCATATTTCTGATGTTCCTGACCGGTTTCTGATTTTCATCCATCGTCAGAGTAAAGTTATCAAGTTCGTGTACAGAGTTGCTTCAACTTAATGTATCTGTTTACACACTACACTTGTTGATTGCATGTGCGGGAGGTTTTCCCAATTTACTATTGATTAAGAATATTGCTACTAATTGAATAATAATAATACTGGAAAGAATTTGGTTTTATTGTTGTATATCCATTCATCCATTATCTTGAATGTACAAAGCCCGACAGAAAAACGGATTTCTCTTTCCGGATCGGTTCTTACTTCTGTGGGAAAATTTTATATCTAGGAGACGTGCAGATGGTTCGACTCGTAATAATTTCAATCATTATGATTCTGTGCACAATGTCGTGCATTTATCTTTGAAATTTTCCCTAAAGAGGGCACTACATTCATTCATACCCAGCGAAGATTTCATACTCTCTTCGGGTGAACATACTGATCTTTATCTCTCACTTTTTTTTCATCCTATTCCTTAAAAAATTTTTAAAAAATTTCAGGTGAAAATGTCTTTACTTTTTTTTGTATTGTTAGTATTTTATAATTTATTGGAACATATACTGCTAGTGAAGAGGATAGAGGGGAGGGCAAAGAGAAGTGGACCTCTCAATAAGAGGGTTCTCTGAGCAATACTAATTTTACTGGCCGGAATATAAAGCAGTGGTAATTTAGAGTATACTTGTATGTATATACTTGCAGGTTTGTGTGTGTGGATGTGTGTGAAAAGAATATCTCAAAAAAAAAAAAAAAAAGTTGCAGTAAGCTCAAACTTGGAATTCCGTTTACGTACTACCAATGCCCGCAAGAGGTATCTGTTGCATGCAGTTATTTGGGGAGTAGCGACCCCACGGGTTACCACAGCTCACTACTCGTACTCTATGCACTTCGTCAAAACAGTACACAATACACTTAAAATACGTACACTACACTTTACAGACAAGGACAAATACAGTACACAAACTAGAGTCTCCGTACCTAATTATAATTGGCGAAAGCCAAGGGAGAAGAAAGGGATTGGCTCAGTGGTAGCGCGCTGGACTAGCAACGCGGAGGTCCCAGATTCGAGTCCAGCATGCTGCCCTTAGATTTTCTCTTCCTAGGAGCCTCTACAACTCACTGTCCGATGATGAGCAATGTTGTCTGTAGCTAGAGAACACTACTTGGAAGCCGACTGTGCATTGGAGAAGGCTCCGTGGGGCACATAGATCTTTCAGGTCGCAGTACAATAATCCCATACAATAATCTGCAATGTAGGTACTACCATCGAAGATTTTGGGCAAAAATCCATCAACCGAAAATGCCATTTTACTGAATATATTTTTTATTATTTTTTTCATTTTTTTTTGCCATTTTCTCAAAAAACGGTTGCAACGATTTTTTTTAAAACTTTTTACGTCAACTATACGTACAAATGAACTACAACTTTTATTTGTAACATTTCTCCGGTAAAATTCATTTAAGGGCACTTTTGGGAGGGGGAGGGATGTGATTATGGTTTCCTGTAAAGTGTTATTTCAGTTTATTACACAATTGTATCATCTCTATATAATATTAATTAGAATTAAATATATGTTGACGAAATCCAGTGTTTGAAGAAAAATCGGATGACCGGAAGTGCGCTTTACTAGAACATCTTCTTTCTTTTTTTTTAAATTCCTTTAAGAAGAGTTTTGAGCGATGGGGGTTAGAGTTTTCTAGGAAATGCTACATCTATATATTACTGGTGTTGAAGAAAATTGGTTAATTGCAAATTTCGAATTGATGAAATGTTTTTTTATTAATGGTTTCCTGTAATTTCTCCATTGGAGTGTTTCATAAGCATGCACTATAAATGCAAACACTATACATGCAGGGATCTATCAAACAACTATAACTATGTAAATTGCAATAAGAGAATGTTGTGTGAGTGTTTCATTATTTGTTTCCAGATTTGTATTATTATTATTATTAATAATAATAATAATAAAAATAATAATGCTTTACAGCTGTTTACGTATCAAATATGCAATTCATATCAAACGAACTAGTTAGCTCTTGATATTTCCTTACAGAGAATTAACTTTCGTCATATTAGCAATGGAAATAAAGAAATATAAAGGCTAAATACATGTAGGCGAAGAAAATAAAGAGTCATAAATGTCAGACCTTGTATCATAAAATTGTATGAAATAGAGCAGCCGTCGAATTAGTTGAAGTCCGGTGTTTGGAGTTCAACACTGCTAGTAAACATTGAACCGAGTGTATATAACTGTCCAAACAGTAATAATAAAGAAAAAAAAAAAATAACTTAAGAGATGAAAACAAACATTCCACCACCTTCTGTTGGATATAAAATGGAATATGTGGTCGGTGATTTAGCAAATTACATTTATATTGTTGTTTCTCAACTACTTTTATCTCTCTCTAAAAACAAAAACAAAATTTCTTAACCATCATTTATAGAAAAATATATCTACCGTATTATATTTTATAATTTTTATTACAAATATTTTGTACTTAATAAAATACTTCCAAACTAGTTTTATTTAATTAAGTATGATGTTAATTCATAAGAATTCTAGAATTACTTATTAACTAATACTCTTCATATATAATTGGATTAAAAATTTGTGAGAGTAACGTTTCAGTTTTAACGGTTCCGGGCGCCAATGACCATAAGATGTTGACGCGCCTTAAATTAAAAAAAAAACTACAAACCTTAATGTTGGTAATTAGATGTTGAGGTTCGGTCATAAAAAAAAAACTCTTTTTAAATTTTCACCGACGTTTCGGTAAATTTATTGCCTTGTACACAAAGTTCAATACCAAGAACACTTGGTGATGGTATATCACAGGTTGACCCGGGAGAACTCGCTAGAAAAAATGAATAGCAAGAACTCGCGCGTGAGACTTTCTCTCACACACAAATTTTCATATTTTTTCACCACATAACAATATTATTAGCTTCTAAATACCAATTAAGTAAACGACATTATATTTATAAATATAAATGCACACATAAACTTAAACAAATATCAATATAAAAAATATAAATAACACTTTTTTATTTATAAAAAAGAAACTGGAGCAAAACTCAATATAAAAAAATATAATTTGTGTTGAATTATTCAGTAACAACACATTTTGGACATGTAGCACAATTTGGGTGAACGTGTATCTGCTAATGAAAACACTTTGAGGACATATTTTGCTGGTTTACTAGGGATGTATTGCCGAAAATTGCAACGTCCCCGAAACGGTTCCAACATTTCATCTATAGTACAGTATTCACCAAGTTGGTAATTTTCTTTACATTTGGATATAAATTCATCCAGTCCTCTCTTATGTAATCAGGAAAAAAAAGACTCCAACATTCCAACGGAGTTTTAGCTTGCTTTGCAATAGTTTTCACACCTGGAAGATGGATAATGATGTTTTGTTTCCTTCTGCGCACATTTTCGCGGGGAGCGAAAACATGCCAAACATTAGTTTTGACGTTACCGCACAAGCAGTTCTCAGGATCGTCGCTTTCGAGTTTATCTTTCTTTTCTATCCCTGATTGTTCTGAATCACTTTCCTCAGCATCAAAGCGATTTTCGTTGTCTACAAGGTTGGGGAGAACTTCAGTTTTACCCTGTTCGGGATTAGGAATCCATGACAAATATTCTAAGCGAAAAAAATTAACATAAATAAAATTAACATGAAAATATAAAGTAAATAAATATCCTGAAAAATGCCACTTATGGAGATCGTACAACGCTTTCCCCATCTCGGCCATATGTTTGCCATGACTCATATGAATTTAAAAATTCTAAAATTGAAAAGAAAGACTAATTTTGCGTTACCAGTAAACCAAAAATGTTATACCAACAGAAAATTACTAACTTATAAAAACGTAACGTGAACACTAGCGCGTGAGAGATTTACTCACGGTTTGGAATATTTTTGTTTAACTTCCTCTCCTGAAGCTAACACAAAACTGAGAGGAAAAATATTTCAAGAGGAAGTAAACAAAAGATAAAAACTCAGCTAGACGAAACTTAGGATCTCTCACTACTCCCACTACTTCCGGATTATGAGTGTTTTTCTTCAAGCGTGAGAGAAAATCTCACGGTGCGAGTTCTCCCGGGTTAAACTTGTAGGTTTTAAGAAATTCAAACAAGAAATTTTTACCCTGAAGAAGGCAATAAATTTGCCGAAACGTCGGTGAAAATTTAAAAAGAGTTTTTTATGACCGAACTTCAACATCTAATTAACAACATTGAATACAGCGGTCGTGACGAACACCAAAACAACAAAGATTAATGTATTAATACGTAAATACTCGTATTACAATAACAATCCCACAGTCCATTGTTATAAATGTCCAGCTTTCGACGGCATCTCTAAATTACACCACCTAAATCTTGATCAACCTTTCTCACTTTGGCTACCGGATCTACACTTTTATTAGTTCCGGTTTGCTAAAATTCATAAAAAATAGTTAATAGTTGTCAAATATATTTCGAAAATCTTATGCTTATTTGACTCTTTCAGAATTATGGTGCTTGATTATGGAGTTTCCTTGGATAAAACCTGGTTGTTTCGGCCCACATACGTTCCTCTCTTTTGGCTCAACGGTCCAGAAAGATCTTTGACCTCCTGAACCACTCTTTGTGATTCCTTCTTCACCATTGGAATCCATTTCCACAATCTTTCCCATGTTTCAAAGCTCTAAGCTTGATGCAGTCCAACTTAGTCTCCGTCTTCTTCTTTCCACATTTTCTTGGAAATCCTCGAACCCTTCTCCATTTTTGCTAAATGTCTCAATCATTTTTTAAGCCCTTCCTGTTTTTAACCATCCCACTAGGTCTTGGGCACTGATACAATTCACTGGATTTCCTTATTCACTACCTCTTTCCTTCCCTTATGGAGCCAAAGATATTGTGTAGGATTTTAGTTTCCCAAGGTTTTAACAAGATTCCTTCTTCTTTGATATCTCGTTGAAGTAATGTATGCAACCGGTTTGCTTCAATAGAAAGCGTCCAGTAGCTTAACATTTTCTGTAGTTTCCAGAAGAGCTATTTGCAGCTGTCATTCTGCTTTTAATGCTGAACTTATTAAAGTTGTAATTAATTTTAATGCTATTTCGGTTTCTATTATTGTTGTTGTAACTTAAAATATGGAAAATAGTTTATTTTGTATTTAATTTTCATTTTATTTGATAATCGCTAGAGTTCGCAATATGTAATATTTTATATTAATTTTGTTTTTTGTTTTTTTTAATTTGATTTTGAACATTGTGGTACCCACATTTTCTTTTCTTTTTCTGTTATTCTTAATTACTAGTTATATGTTTATTGTTTCCTTTTTTTTTCGTTCTTACTTTCTTTCAAGAAGTTTAATTTAATTTTGCAAAACCCGCCTCCACTGCAGCACAGTCGGGCCACTAAATTTACAATAATTACAAAAATTTTGTTTAACACTCTCCATAGTTGAAATTGAATAATTTTGATTTTTTTGATCTAGTTGTAAAGAATTTGTAGAGAAATTGGTAAAAAAAATAAAAAATAACCAGGAATGTCTATTACGGTTCCTCTGCATGTATGTGTGTGTGTTAATACAATATCTCCGTAAAGTTAAGGAGTATTCACGTGTGAGGAAGGCGAGAGAATTCGCATATGGATACGCTAAGCTGGAATACCTGCAGAGACAACAAACAATTTCTGAAGATATAAAAATCCATCTCATTTGTCCTTATAAGATGAAGACTTAATGAATTATAAACACACCTACAGTGCAATCGCGTTGTTTGTCACAATTCAGCTCAATCTCACCAGCTCAAAATACAACTCTATTATACTAGAATTCATTCATTTGTACATTTTACGAAATCAGTATTTTTTTATTCTCATGGAAGTGACAGTAAACAAAAAGAGAAAAAAGTATTAAATCTATACATGTCTGTTTCTCGCGTGTTAAATCCCTAGGCTTATTTAGATAAATAGGATTTTAAATATAAGAAGATTATATCGCGCAAATATTTTTTACAGCTGTGTTACATCCAGTTTTTATCCCAACTTGTACAAATGTGTGCTTTGGTGGGTGGGGGCTAAGAGTATGGTTACGTTTTCTTTTGTCTTATTTATTTATTTAATTTTTAGGATTTTCCTCAATGCTAAGGTTTCCTTTTTTTCTCAACAGTCAAACTTTGACGTTATCTGATGTATCTCTTAGTTGGCTGGGGGTACCATAAGAAAAACACTAAAAATTTAGTAATTTTAGTGTGTATTTAATGGCCCGACGTTTCGACAAACATTGTTTGTCTTCTTCAGGGGCTATCTATAGCGAAAAAATATACATAAGAATCTAGCTATCATTAACAGAACAAAAGCAAAAACAGAAAATATGGCAATAGAACAATAAAAAAAAAAACAAAAAAAAATATGGTAATGGAAAACTAAAAAAAAAACAAATTACAAAGGTAAATACAGATACTCGTATAGAAAAATTATGGAAATATTACAGATCTTAGAATCGGGAAATTTTGTATGCTCTGTTAATTACTACATGTTCAATTATGACTGTGGTCTATGAGTGTACTACCAGTGAAAGGTTGAGAAAGGAAAACTGGTGAAGTAGTGGTGGTGGGGGGTGAAGTACCGTTAGGTATTGTTGGAGTGAAAGAACTAAGAAGCAGGACAAATATAATAAACAAGTATATTTTTATTATATATATATATGTAATTTTTAATTAAATTTTTTAATAAATAAGGATTTTAAGTTAATTGGAATATGGATCGGATTAATGGGAATACTTTGATAAATAGGAGGAAAAGGGCAATTAGCAGGGGAAAATATGTAGGGTGAAGGCGCTAAGGGCTGGGTGGATGGAAATATGTCTACTTAATGGAGTGGAGGATGTTGTTGTAGAGTGATGAGATGACTTCTTTGTCTTTTTTGTGGTTTATGGGATTGGGTTGTAGGTGGATATGTACTGATTCTGCTAGGAGGCGTTTTGTGTGATTAGGTTGAGTTGTTAAAATGGATGGGTTTTGCAGGTCAAAGGAATGATTTAGGGATAATGCATGTTTGGAAAGTGCTGTGCTGTCTATTTTTTTGGAGGTGATGTCATATTTGTGTTGTTTTAGTCTTTTTTGTAAGTATTGTGAGCTCTCTCCTACATACGTGGCATTGCAAAGTGGTGTAGTGCATTTGATGTTGTATACCGTATGGGTTTTGTTGAGTTTAGGGATAGGGTCTTTTAGTTTGGTATATAGTTTGGAAAGTTTATTAGTGGTAGTGAAGCCTGTGATGAGATTGGGGATATGCTTTTTGAGGGATTTGTTTATTTTTTGGGAGAGAGAGTGGATGTGTGTAAGAGATCTGTGAATAGGTACATTCGTGATGTTGATGGGATTACTAGTGTGTGGTGCGTGTAATGTTGGTGTCAATGCTTTTTTGATTATATTGTTTATGATGTGTGAAGGGTAACCATTGGAGGACAGGATTTTTCTCTATTTTTTGATGTTTTCATTGTGGAAGGTGGGATGGGAGAGTGAAAGGGCGACTTTAAAAAATATTTTTAGTGTTTTTCTTATGGTACCCCCCGGCCGATCAGCCAACTAAGAGATACATCAGATCATTTCTAACGGCCAACAACTTCTACACTTTGACGTTAAGTTTCGTAGTCAATAAAGTTTTTGCATAGATCGGGGAACTGGCAAAGCGACATTTTCCTCGAGGTTCTCTTTCATTTTCCTCTAGACAGATTGCCTTCACCACGGCTTAAATGAGCCCTATCTGCCCATTGTAAGATAACAAGAAGAGGGTGTTAGGGGAGGGAGCGAAAGGAGTAGGAAAGGAAATAAGGGTGAAGGGTAAGGAGACCCTGAGCCCATGAACAGAGAGCTCAGCGGTTTTCCCTTTTAGTCGCCTCTTACGACAACTAGAGATTAATATGAAGGTATTCATACTCCCCCTACACAAGGATATTGTCTTATTTATTCATATCATTGGTGGGAAATATTATTAGTTTTATAGAAATAATTGCGTCATTTTAATAGGACATTAGCGAAGGTCTAAATCAGGTAAGACCTCCTTCAGGCTCCACAGCCCGGCAACTTAGTTGTGACATCTAAACGACTGTCAAGCTCCGCCCTTTGACAGAGCGTTCTACTAGCTGTGACGTCATTAAACTCTGCCCTTAGGTTTTACAACTAAGTTGCCGACTATACCAATATGTTTCACTACTGAGAAAAGATGTTTACAGAAAACCGGAAACTGCAATCTTTGTAAAGTAACTAATTTTTTTTTTTTTTTTTAAATAAAAATACATAATTTTAAGAACATTATATTAACAATATAAGATAATTTGAATATTTTATACAACATGACTAATGTTAGTACATTTTGCCTAGAAATGTTTCTTATAAATATGTAAGAGGATTGTTTGGTTAAGAGAACTGGTATAGTGCAAGAACTGAAGAGGAAAATACATGCACTGCAGCAACAGGTGTTGCCAGCCACTAGGAAGTGCACAAAGAAACATTTCATTTCATTATCTGATAAAAATAAGAAATGAAGTGGAATGTACATTATTTAAGGTAATATTGCTTACTAAAGGAAATATTAAATGTTATTGCCTTAATATACTGGCTTCCCGGACTCAGCAAGCAAACACTTCGTCATAGTTTTTGTAGAAATACAAACGTTGATAACCATTCAGTTTTTTTTTACAGCGTATCAATTTATGATATTGTACACTTTTTTAAGGTTGAAAAAAAAAAACGGAAACAGTAAAATCGTTACAGTGGGGCAGAAGATAAAAAAAGGTCTCTGCATCAAACCCGAAAACTCCAATAAACCGGAAAACTGTTCCAATAAAAACTTATTGGAAAAAATCTGCTTTTTTTTTAGAAAATATGAACAAAAATTTTGAGACACGTGATTGCACTGTAGGTGTGTTTATAATTCATTAAGTCTTCATCTTATAAAGACAAATGAGATGGATTTTTATATCTTCAGAAATAGTTTGTTGTTTCTGCAGGTATTCCAGCTTAGCGTATCCATATGCGAATTCTCTCGCCCTACCTCACACGTGAATACTCCTTAACTTTACGGAGATATTGTATTAACACACATACATGCAGAGGACTTATTGATACGATCAATAAGTAATGAGACACATTGCTGTAGCTCAGAAACGGTTTGTTTGGATCAATACAATAGTTTCAGTGCGTCAAGTTGGCATCGTTGTACTTAGTATCTCATCAGCTGTTCGAGAGTATTTGGTAAGCATAACCTCATATGTATTCAGTTAACAATGGCGAGTTCGCTCGAGCATTGCATCTCGGAAGAACAACGCTCAGTGATTAGGTTTTTAGTTGCAGAGGGTATCCAAGGTAATGAAATCCACGAAGAATGTTGAAAGTGTACGGGAATAATTGTTTGAACCGTTCGAACGTTTACAAAATTGGTAGAACATTTTAAAAGTGGCCGTGTATGTGTCTGTAATGAGCAACGAAGTGGACGACCGGTTGAAGTTGCAACTTCCTCCCTCGAATCTCGCCTTAACTGGTTAATTCAGGACAACAGGCGTTAATACGTCTAAGGTTTCCTTTTTTTCTCAACAGTCAAACTTTGACGTTAAGTTTCGTAGTCAATAAAGTTTTTGCATAGATCGGGGAGCTGGCCCAAAGCGACATTTTCCTCGAGGTTCTCTTTCATCTAGACAGATTGAATTCCATGAGACAACAGTAATCTGTTGAACTAATAGCTGAAGAAGTGCACGCGAGTGTTGGAACTGTGCATAACATTATTCAGAATAAGCTGATTCAGTGATTTTGCTTCATGACAACGCTTTACTCAAGAAACACTTCACAAAGTGGGGTGAGCCATCCTTCCACATCCCCCCTTCAGACCCGACCTGAAGAGGTTAAAAATCAGGTGAAAAAGTGGCTTTTTCCCAAAGAATTTTATGCCAGAGCTATACACAAATTCCATGAATACATAAAAAATAGAGAGGGATTCGATTTACAACTTTTTTCATTTGCAGAAACTGCAGCGAAATATTGCTGATGCGTAAAATTTAGATATCTCTATATTTTGGATACTAAGCATATTTTTAATTTATATTTTATTGTATATTAACACCCACTTTAGAAACTATAGGTAGATGATTTATTTGTTTTAAATGAAAAAAAATCAGTCCATGGACATTATTGAATAATCTCACAGAACTGAGAAAGAAGAAAACATACTGCTACTAAAATCATGTAACTCCGTATTATATTGAATTATTAAATAAATAAAGGATTTGTAAGGGCATGCCCTGAAAACTACAGGCATCGAAATATACGTACAATATGAAGTAGTGCTTCCTTTACATGTCTTTTTTCGTTTCTATAGATTTATTTATTCAAATTATACTCATCTTCAATCTTGTCAGCACAACAAGTAGCAAACTTGGAGATCACAAAGAAATATGAAAATCTAGAAAAAAAAACTTTATGATTGACGAGAAGAAATATTTCACCAACAAGAATACATTTATAGCCTTCCTACATTTGTTAAACTGATTGAATATCTCTCGTTAAATCTGCGCATCAAAATGGGAAGAAGAAAATACATTTCTTTCAGGTGACTGGAGCTGTGGCTTTCTCAAGTCTATTACGCGATGTTGAGTAGTTAATATCAAACCACAAATTGTTTACTTTATACAACCGGTTCGATTTTATTTACACCATTATCATCAGGTACACTTCCATTTATTTCAGATAAGAGGTTATGTAGTCTAAGTATTTTTTTTTCTCATAATAAACATTTGATAATAGTTCAGAATTTATTAAAATGTAGTTTTTAATGACAAATTTGAATCACTGGTCCAAGAGGGAAGGAAGTTTGTAGATATGAGGAAGGATTTGTACTTTGCTAGATCTTATGATTACTGGAGAAATCCAGTCAATTTTCCAGACAACAATTAAATTGTACTTTGTAGTTTAAAATGTTGAGTTGATATGTCCAACATCTTAGACCATAAGGCACAGTTTAAATATTGCCTGGAATAGTTGTTTGGATTAATCCAGGGAACAAGAAGATCTCAGGACCGAGATAGATAGCTAAACTTCCTGGGGTTCATCTAAACCTAAGTAGATTTTTTCAATCAGTACATTCTTCTCAGACTGTAAGTCGGAAGTCAATCTAACTATTGTTCGACTTCAGAGACATTTTCCGTGGTAGCCTGCTTCGTTTTGTGGTCATCGACCGGTTTCGGGCGTTCGCCCATCTTCAGGTTGCGTTATTCAGACAGTGTGACAACACAGACTTGCACAGAGCCGAGTTAGTTTTCACATTCAATAACGCATCCTGAGATTTGTCTGAATAACGCATCCTGAAGATGAGTGAACGCCCGAAACCGGTCGATGACCACAAAAGGAAGCAGGCTACCACGGAAAATGTCTCTGATGCTTTCCAGCTCTGCGGAACCAACCACCACAACAACTATTGTTCGACTTGTTTGGTGGATGCAATATATTCCTATAAAAGGAGCAATCTACCTGGAAGTAATCCTGTTTTCACCCTTAATATAACTTATTGGCCTATTATTATTAGTATTCTGCCACAGAATCTAAATACTAAAAAAAATTCATATAACTGATCTTATTAAGTTGAAAGCAAAGTGTGATATGATATATATTTTTTTTTGTTATTTTGTACAGGTGCGCAACAGCTGAGGTCCTTTGCACCTACTTGCACTTATTCTTTCAGTAAATATGTAGGATTAGGGTAAACTGGAGTAGAGGAATATCAAGTACTCTATTCTACAATGTATATAAGTTGGTGTGAATGATAAGTTTGTATGGTTAGGTTTCTTTTATATGGAGTGAATGTATTTATTTGGATGAATGTATTTATTAGCTGGTATGGATAAGGTAGGTTTAGAGTGCAGTTGAGTTGGTTACGAATGAAGTGTAGGGATCAGGTTTTTAAATTTTTAATAGTACAATGTAGATTAGTTACCATAAAAAAAAAAAAAAATGATATATATAAATGCATTCACAGGCCAATGATGTTCAGCATTGCGTCCCTAAGGAATTCAGTCAGCTGTGTTCATTTGCATCGAACATGGGATATGGGGGCTAGCAATACACGTGGTTATAGTATGCAGAGTGAGAATAGCATATTGAGGATGATTTCATCGATGGACTAAAGCGTAATACTTTTCCCAACTCCACGAAGATTAAAGATTAGTAGAGATGTGAGAGAGCAAGAATTTAGGGTTTGAGAATTTATCCCGGTATGATTGCCGTGGTCATTATTATTATTATTCAAGGGAGGGGAGGGCAAAACCCTACGCTATCCAAAGCCTCCATGGGCCCATCCATATAGCTGCCCCAAAAGAATCCCAACTACCGGGCCTGGAACAAAATTTTCGGGCCCGGATTTCACCCACCTAAGTTTTCCCACAGTCCGTACAAATGGTGGTCATAAAATCCAGCCGTTCAAGAGAGGGCGGCTGATGGCTTAATCGTTATTTCGCTGTATTTTAAAACAATTTCGAGCCATGTGCCCTAAATTTTTTGAGCAATATTGGGCAATTAGGCTTATGGTAAGTTTATTTTGGGCTACAAATAGTTTGGGCTAAGGAGTTATTAAATAAATCAGTACACGATATTTTTTATTCTCTCTTACTGCTAGTAGGGGGAAGTATTGGGATCATTGTTTTGGGACCCCTGATTACGTAAAAAAAAATATTTTTTAGCGAATAGTCTGTAAGTGTGTGTGTGTGTGTGAACAAAATGTCTCAAGAACGGAAATATCACATGAAAGTATCAATGGAAATCCACGAATTTTACTGCGATTTTTTGTCTAAAACAGCCTCAACGATTTTTTTAAAACTTCTAAACACACACATTATTGCCTATGACTTTTATTTTGACAAATTTTTCCGGGAAATCTATTTTTGGCGGGGATTCTGGGGAAACAGTAACATTAAGCATGCTTTCTAAATAGTAGAACTTCAGTTAAATGTATGCTTCTAGTATATACATAATATTAAGATGCAATAAAAATCATTGCTTCAAATTTGAAAAAATCGTTTGAACGAAAATGCACCGCTACATCAGAGTTTGAGTTTTTGGAATTTTATCGAAAATGATTCAACGATATTATTTAAACTGGGAGTGCTTACTGTTCAGATATATAGCCTACACTTTTCATTTTTCCTGAAAAATAGTGTGTTCTGAGGATTATGTGATTTAACATTTCAAATGTTATTTGTGTTTGAAGAATGTTGCTTGGCACCGTCTTCTAGGATACCCATTTTCAGGGAATCTGAATAAAAATGTCCATTTCACAGGAAATTTGCCACTTTATATGCAATTGTATTAACCGTAATAAGAGCAAGTCGTGTGAATATTTCACATCAGATTTTTATTTCTAGTGAATGGTTGAAATAAAAAGAATGTATAATTTATAAAGGTTTATTGAATTTGCCATCATACTAGACTATGTACGGAAATAATCCAAATAAAATTCTTTTATGCTGCTTCTTACACATCTAGATGTTTATGTTTATATGCTAGCATTAGATGTATATATATTTAGATCGATGGACAGTGATGCAAAATCTAAATTCGACCAAGATCTATTATGGCTCTCAGAGGGTGTCAGTGTGTTTGGGTATGTGTGTGTGTACATAGTAATCGTCTGTGGTAGACTTTGTGCCTCAAATATTATATGTAGTAGTGAACAGCAAGAGTTTCCTGTAGGAACGCCCCCCAAACCCAAATAGTGGTACATATCAACTATCTTTGTATCTGTATGTAATTTGTAAGTTAGGCGGAAGGCAATTTATATGTTGTTTTTGTTCATGTTTTAGGCTGGGATTTTCAGATAGGGCACCAAGATTACTAGAAGAAGTGGCTAGGGCACTTCATCCTTTTCCAGTAGATAAAGAATAAAATTTCTATTAGATTTTGTTATAATAAATACAGGGTGTAATTTGTTTCTTCATTGTTAATAATATTAGTAAAATGATAAATTAAAAATTTTACTGGTGCTCATTGCTCTGGAGAAATGATTGTAATTTTCGATTTTATATTTTCACCGGCAATACAATATTTTTTCTGTGTGTGTGTGTGTGTGTGTGTGTGTGAACAGCTTAGCGTTTGTCTGTGAAACTTGATATTCCGTTTAGGTATCACCTGTGATCTGACAGTACGTTATCTGTCAAAATTCCTCCGGAATTACCACTTTACTGTTTTTGTTTTTTTTTACTTTTTTGCGATTTTCTCAAACATGATTCCAATGATTTTCTTGAAACATGAGACATCAACTACACATACAAAGAGCTACAACTTATATTTGAAACATTTCTCCGGAAAAATTCATTTAAGGGTCTTTTGAAGGAGTGGTGGGATTACGGTTTCTTCTAAAGTGCTATTTCAGCATATTCTATCATATAAATAATGTTAATTAGAATTAAATATGTTGTTGAAATTCCAAGTATGAAAAAAATCGGATGACCAGAAGTGCGTTTTAATGAAATGTAATTTTCAGTTTTCTGATATTTTCTCTAAAACGACTCCAACCAATTTCTTTAAACTTGGTTTATGAACTACACATATAAAAAGCTACAAACTTTTATTTGTAACATTTCTTCTGGTAAAGTCTCATTTAAGTGGGTTTCTGGGAGAGGGTTGGGATTTTATGATTTCTCTAAATTACTATCGTAGTTGATTATACAAGTCTACCATCCAAACAAAATTAATTAGAAATAAATAGATTGCCGAAATTCGGAGTTTCAAGAAGATTCTCCGGTTCAGTAAACCGGAAGTGCGTTTTTACTGAACAGTTTTTTCAATTTTTGCGATTTTCTCCATAAAAATACCGACGAATTTCATTAAATTTGGTATACTAACTGTAAACATTGTCAATCACAATTTTGAAAAATAGAGTAAGAGAAAGTTGTGTGGGTGTTTCACAGCAGTTTTGATTTGTTTTGTTATATAAATGAACATTAATCTGAGAAATGTACAACATATATTTGAAATTTTCTCCCGGGAAAATTCGTTTTATAGGTTTTGGAGTTTCACCGCCTGTATAAAATTAGGGCTAACTTTATTATTCAGTAGTATTAATACCTACTTATTCAGGCGGGCTTAACGTCCAACTACCAAATTAGGTGTCGTGGACGGGGGCAGAAGCACCTACTTTACTAATAACATTTTTCAACAAATATAAAATTTAGCAGTTATACACTGGACTCGAACTGGGGTCCTCCCACTTACAAGTCCATGCTCATAACCACTACACCAACACCCGCCCCCTATTCAGTAAAAATTCCTACTTCATATATTAATATAACATTGAAGAGTGTAGAAAAAATCGAGTGAATGTTCAGCAACAGATATTTGTTGATTATTCTAAACTATTCTAAAGTTACATTTCCAAAAGTATATTAATTTTGAAAGGCCAAAACTGACGAAGAAAAATCCTGCTTCTTTGCCCAATGCCTTTCTGAGATATTTACACCTCATCATGATATCCTAGATCCACAGCACATAGAAGACCAATTAAGCGTACCCCTTCCTCTTACTTTACCACCTAAACCATTTTCTCCTAGTGAAATTAAACATTTAATTAACCAGCTTCCTCTAAAAAAAGCCCCAAGTTATGACCTGATAACCTCACAAATTCTCCGAAACTTTCCTAAGAAGTCATACGTTTTCCTAACTTATATTTACAACTCTGTCCTAAGAACTACCTACTTTCCTGCCCTTTGGAAATTTTCATCAATAAAATTGGTCCCAAAGCCCAACAAACCAATAAACCTTCCTTCATCCTATCGTCCCATTAGTTTGTAGCCCATAATGGGTAAAATTTTGGAAAAGCTCTTACTTAAACGCCTGTAACCTCTTCTTCAATCACAAGAAATAATACCTAACCATCAATTTGGCTTTCGAGCCCTTCACTCCACCATTGAACAATGCCATCGCGTTGTAGGCACCATTGCATCCTCCCTTGAGCAGAAGCAGTATTGCCCGGGTGCCTTTCTTGATGTCGCAGAAGCGTTTGATAGAGTTTGGTATCCGGGCTTGCTGTGAAACCTCAAGGGCGTCCTACCGAGTACCTATTTCCTAATCTTATTTGTCTGGCCGACTTTCTGGGTCAACCATGGTTCGGCCATTTCTCTTATATATCCTATCCAAGCTGGCGTCCCGCAAGGGAGCATTCTCCGGTCCTCTTCTCTACATTATATACACTGCTGACATCCCCACTTCCCCTCATACACTGCTCTCCCTCCACTTTTGCAGATGACACTGCCATCCTCTCTCCGCACAACGAACCCGTATTCGCATTTAGAAATCTTCAAAGCCAACTAAAGTCACTGGAAACCTGGCGAATAAAAATTAACGAGACAAAAATGCCAATACATTACTTTTACATTAAGACGGACTACATTGTCCCCTCTATATTTTAATGGTATTTCTCTTCCAACTGCTTACTATGTACGCTTCTTAGGATTATACATCGACAAACGGCTCACCCGGAACCCCCATACACGACTAAAAAGACAAGACCTCAACAGACGATTTAAACTATTATCACTACTACTCGGCAGACGATCTAAACTATCCCTACAATATAAAAGACTGATTTACCTGGTATTACTTAAACCTATGTGGACATACGCTGTTGAACCAAAAATTCCAATTCCACTTCCCGCGAATCCAGTCATTCCAATCCAAAGTCCTCAGAAAAATTGTCAATGCCCCCTTCTATGTACCAAATCTCACCCTACATCAAGGACCTCAATATTCCTTACATAATCGAAGTTGCTAAACCCAAATACAAAAGTTCCATCTGTCCCACTATGTTCACTCTAATCCTTTAGCACGCCAGCTAAGTTTCTCTACCCTTCCAGATAATCCTCCCAGACGATTGAAACGCCGCTGGCCTCGAAACTCTCTAATGAATAACTAAGTTATTAACTAAGTAAAGCCATATGTTTTTTCTCTTATGGAGTCTCATGGCTGGGTGAGTTCTCCACACAAATGACTCTGGTGATTTGTATCTTTTCGCACATTTACTATTGTATTTATATACAGATGTAAACTACAAATAAATAAAAAATTATTATCGAATAAAAATGGTCACACTTTTGGAAAAATTAATTACAAACGAGAAAAATCTATAGGAAATCATGCATGTGTCATCTGTCAGCAAATAATGAAAGGTTTTTCTTTAATTTCTTGTTCTTCTTTATCTTAACTTCTTCTTTCAAGGAACGTAATCATTTCATAACTTCATTTGATTCAACTCTACAAGAACTTGAAGGTGATCAGAATAAAGTAGTTTATAGGATTAAGAGTGTTGTACTAGTTCGAAAATCATCAGTGTTTGTAATGTGGTAAACACTTTCTGGCTACAGTTCAAAGGAAAACATTTCTAAAGATAAAGAGAAATCTAATTCTTTGATCACTTGTCTACCAGGTCAAATAGAGCAAACAGATGTAATTAAATTACAAGAAACTAAGTGACACACCATGAACCTATCCATACCACAATTCCACCCTTCAAGTTTAATTAGAATTGGTCAATATTGAATCAAGAAAAAGGAAATTAATTGAAACTAAATCCCCTTCACCATTAAAAAAAATATATTTAATTGGAAATGCATATCTTTTGTTTTTTTAGTATAAATTTTTATATATATTTGTGTATGAGAAACTACCAACTGCCCAAATCAACTAATCGAAAGTATACTTTTTTATCAATAATGGAATTAATCCTCTTTTGAGGCAATTTGCCACACAATCGCTGGACATCAGGTTTCTGAAACCAGCTTATCCAAGCGCTAGCATCTTGCCCTCCAACACATTTAAACAACGCATTACCCCCTTTCTATCACGCCCTCTGTATGGCCAATTTGGGCAATAACTTTGACAGCCTTCTCTCTTAGAAACAAGACTTTCATATAACATACGCCAATGCTAGCATACTACATTCATCACCAACATTATCATCACTCTTTACTATATCAATCTAACTTCTTTTTATCCTTTTTCTTCGCAAAGTTCTTAACTATAAATTTGTGTAAGTATGCAAGTGTGAGTTGTCGTGTGTTTGATTCTTCAACAACACCAGATCATTGAATTTTTTTCCCCTTCAGTTTTCCCATACTTTCTCAAAAAACTACTCCAACATATATTTTAACTCGAGATAAGTATCAGACACTGTTTGCCGTTTTTGCTTCATCAAACGATTGAATTGTTCCGGAACTCCGAAGATGACAACAACAAAAAAAGATCTCATGTGTTTTTGAGCTCTGCAAACCCACCTGTACCTAACAGTTCATATACGAGTATAATCAATCGCAGCCTTATTTCGATAAAACTAAATTGATGGATTTGAAAATGGCGAAGTTTTTTTTCTAAAATTCGATTGCAATATATATTTATGACTTTACAAATTAATTAATAAGAATGCTGATCCAGAAACTAACATTTCAGAAAAGAAAAGTAATACTTATACATATTTTTTTTTGACATTAGCCGGTCAGGCCATAACCATCATTTCACACGCTTACCTTTACAAATAAAAAAAAATAAAAAAAAATCAACTAGTTTTCAAAACATAGTCTCTAACTTATTTCATTCACGCTAATAAATACATTCATACTGATCCGTTTTCATTCGCGCTAATAAATACATTCACACTAATTGCAGCCATACTCGAACACTTACTAAACTTAATATATATAATTTAAGCAATTTGGGATGGAGTACTTGATATTCCTACCATCCCTTCGACCCAACCTAACGATTATAATAAAAACCATATATTATTAAAAAAAACCATATATAATAAAAACCATATACCCATATCTAAAATATATATATACATACACACACACACACACACACACACACACCCATAAAAACATGTTTCAAGAAAATATTGGCCTTTTGCTAAATTTTGACTTTTATATCAACCAAGTATTTAAACATAACCTTGTATACCTCAACGTTATTACTCTTCAACATTTAGCATAATTACAAGGATTAATTAGCAGTCAACTTAATTCAATTAACATAGTTTTTCTTTTCTCTGTGTACAAAGAACAATGCAAAATATTTGAGGTCTTCATTTTCGCTACAAGCCTCGCAAAGAGCGGTATTTCCAACGTTTATTTTAACTAAATACTGTTTGCAAATGCCATGGTTAGATCGTAATCTACAAATGGATCTGCAGAAATTTTTTTTTTTGGTTTCTGTAAATGCAAACTAAGGCCTATTTCTAACAAGGGATTAATTATTTTATAGAATCTTTCTTTGTTGCCTTTAATGTACCTATCCTGCCAATCCCTTATAAATAATAATATTCTTAATAAGTGGTTGAATAGTTCTTAAAGGCGGTAATAACATATCAACGATTTCTCCTTCATCTGTAGCCCTTTTGGCTAGAAGATCGACTCTTTCATTACCTGCTATACCCACGTGGGCTTTAATCCATATCAGTTTTACGCGATTTCCTCGCATTAATAATTTTTTCCACGTCTTATAAATTTCCATTATAATACAATAACACTGTTTTTTGGGTTGAGCGATCTAGTTTGGAGAGGGCACTCTGACTGTCGGAGAAAATAATTGACCTATCTACTTTCAGAGAACTGAGATATTTAATGTCTTCTAAAATTGCCCAGAGTTTACATGTATATACAGAAGCAAATGTGGGAAGGGAATTCTTTCTTTCGACTTCCTTCTGGGGATCATAAAAAGCAGAACCACTTTTCCCTTTTAGTTTCGAGCTTTCAGTGAAAAGTAAATAACTATTTGGCTAGTTACAGCGGATTTCTTCAAGAAAGGCTTGGTCAGAGTAAACCCTGCCTTCCATCCCTTATATATCCATATTGTAATCCAAACAGAAGCACGATTCATAAATATCGAGCTTATTAGAGCGTTTAAGTGAGTTAAACTGTGCTGTATTGATAAAACTTTCAGAAAGTGAGGGGGATATTTTCTTTACCCAGTATTTATGGGTCAAGACTTGTAAGTTTAATTCTGATATTTTAGAATATATTATTGGGCATGTAGACATGATTGTGATTAATAGTCTATCTGTTAAGAACCGTATTTTAATAGAAAGTGGTAAATCTCCAGCCTCAGTAAGCAAGGCATCTGTAGGGGTTGAGTTGAGAAGCACTCTGACTGTCGTACACACAACAATATACATTTGTTTTAGATTACATCCAATGTTTTCAATCTGTAGGCACTACCCTGGCCGTACAAGGAACACCCGTACTCTAAGACTGCCCTTAAACTTGCTTTATAAAATAATAACGCGATATTCGGCTCTGCTCCCCAACATTGATGATTAATCATGCGCAGTATATTCACATATTTTTCCACTCTTTCTTTGATATACTTGATATGGGAATTCCATCTCAGGTTTTTATCCAAATAAATTCCCAAGAATTTTACAAAAAAAAACTGGCCCTATAAGATGTATGTCCCAAAACGAGCTGAGTTCCTAAAGAAGGGTTCCGCTTACGGCTGAACAGACAACAGATACTTGTTTTAGGTGAACAAGTCAAACCGTTTGCTAGGCACCAATGGTTTATTTTAAGCATAGCCTCGTTTAATTTATTTTTGCATGACTCTAAGTCCTTATTATTAACGTACAAGCAGATGTCTTCGGGCATATTGAAGTACCTTTGATATGCTCGATATCTGCCGTATAAATTGCGTAAAGCAATGGGCATAAAATATCGCCTTGGGGTAAACCAGTTTGCGCTATTCTCGGACCATACGATTTCCCATTGTACCCTAATGTAAATCGATCTATCCGCTAGCATGCCGGAAATGTTCTTTACAAATTTAGTTGGGATCCCAAAAACTTTCATTTTTTCTGATAAAATTGCCAGATCAACGATGTCATAAGCGCCCTTTATATCCAGGAATAATCCAAGAGTAGACTTATTCTGAGTGAAACCTATCTGAATATCGGTGGTCAGTTGCGTTATGCTGTGAATGGTAGATTTCCCTTTTCGAAAACCAAGCTGGGATGCTGGGAATAGTTCTAAACTTTCCAACCACCATTCTAATCGACTCTTGATTATTCTTTCGAAGGTTTTCATAAAGCATGAAGATAATGAGATAGGTCTGTAAGAATCGCATACATTCTGATTTTTCTGGGGCTTGAGCAAAGGAATAACGATATATTCCTGGGATTTCTCTCTTGTCCCACATGCTGTTAAAAATATTTAGAAGACCTCTTAGAGCGCACTGGGGCATATTCTTAATAATTGGGTACACAACTGAATCTTTACCCGATGCTGTATTGTTGTTGGTTTCAATTGCATTCTGCAATTCTGAAAACGTGAAATTATTATTTAAATAGTGAGGTGAAGTCGCAGCTACCGGCGGCACAAAATCTGGGGTCATCTTGTACAAGAGTTCAGTTATCCAATTTGTGTTCTCCCTTGGGATAACATTATGTGCTTGACGGTTCTTAAGCGCTTTAATTTGGTTCCATATTGTGAAAATGGGCGTGGATTTATTCAAGTTGCCGCAGAAGCTAGCCTAGGATTTCTTTTTGGCTTCTTTTACCACTTTTTTAGCTATAGCCGTTCTTTTCTTATATTCTATAAAATGATCAACTGTTGGATATCTATTATATATACAACGTATATGCCAACTTCCTCTCCTTACAATCGTCATTCCACCAAGAATTTTTAAATCTTTTATTGTCACCCGCTTTCAATTTAGGAATTGATATCTTGCAAGCATTACTTACTTTATCAATAAAATCTTGATATTCATTGCTGTTATTACCGTTCAAAGAATGTGTTTCGGCAAATTTATCCCAATCAGCTTGCTTAGTATTCCATCGCCTACTAGAATTGATACACCCGTATGGCATTTTACCAATTACGAAATTACATTGTATAATAATAGGTAAGTGGTCAGAGACCATTGGGTCTAATTGCACTCGCCAATCAAAATAATATGGCATATCACAGGAACAAAAGGATAAATCTGAAGCCGAATAATTTACATGGGCAATATTACTTACGAAAGTAGGGGAACCGTCATTAAGGAAAATTAGACTCGATTCATGAATGGCATCCAATTAAGTTCCTTCCCTGTACATCGGTCCAACTAGATCCGAATGCGGTATGGTGACAATTAAAATCACCTAACAGACGCAGTGGCTTTGGTAAGCTATCTAAAAATCTTTTCCATTCGCCCGAACTCACTATTATGTAGTATTATATACCGATACAATAGATAACTTTCTGCTAACATCTAGTTTTACTTGTACCCCTATACAATTCAAGTTAGGAATTTTATAAATATCATTCATCAAGATACAATATATGTTGCTCTTTATTAAAATAGCCGCTCCGGCCTTACCGTCAGCTCTATCATCTCGAAATATATTGTAGGATTTAAAAATGTAATTATACCTTGATGGACCAGGTTTCCGATAATGCGGCTATACTTATTTTTTTCTTCATTAATATTAATATTAAAAAATTGAAAAATGAATAACTAAATAAAAATTGAAATAAGAATAAATAACAAAAAGACAAAACTTTTATAATAATGATAAATAAATTAAAATGATTCTATTAAATAAATAAATAACTTCCTTTTTTAAAAATAAAATAAAATTTCTTACTAGTATCTCGAAATAACAAAAAGGCAGTTCTCTTCTCTTATATATATACATCTATTTACAATTATAAGTACATACACATATACCCGGACATAGTTACCTACATAAGTTACACAATTGTATCAATAAGTTAACAATTGTGCAATATACATCTGCTTATATACATAAAACTATTAATTAATTAAGTATTCACAAACCGACATGTTTTTATATACATAATGTACATAAATGATACACATATATATACTTTTGAATTAAATATATGTCCTTTTAAGAAAAACATTTATACATTAAATTGAAATTGATTTTATTGCGCGTCTTCTTTCAAATTTTTGACTCTATTATCCATAATTAAAATTTTTACTTTTTCGTCATCCCAATCCTTAATTTTATTAATATCCACACTTTTCAATATTGATAAAACCGCTTCATAAACTAATTCTAGACTGTTTTTTTTAAAAACCTTATCGTCTACTTTTCCAGAGTAGTTTGGGCGATACGGATTGTATTACACGATACCCCCAGGTACATTCTTAGGTATACCTTCACTGTAAAATAAATTTTGATCAATTAATGTTTTTAACTTTATTTTATATAGGAGACTGAACTCTGCTTCTTTTGGTTGTTCTTTTAAAGGAGGAAGTACTGGCATAAACTCGATTTGAATTTAAATTATTCTTATTCAATAAGGGAAAAGCTTCAAAATCGTTGAGCTCCGGTAGCGCATCAGATTTCGCAGTAGCTGCAAAGGAATTACAATTAAAGAATTCCTTAGCATCCATGTAAAATATATTATTATCTGCCATAACCTCTTTTATAATTTTTTTGTTTTTGAAATTTGGACATAACACTTTGTTAGTTGATGTGTGGCTTACTCCACCACAATTCACACATTTGTTGCCCTCATTATTACAAGATTTAACGTCGTGATTATCACCGCATTTTTCACATCGCATATTTCCCTTACACTGATCTTGGAACTGACCATATCTTAAACACTTCCTAATTGTATTACATTACACTTTGTGCATATTGTTTTATTTCGCAGCAAACATAATGTATATAAGTATGTATTTAATAGGTAAACTTTGCCCTCTAACAACTAACAAAACTGACTGAGTTGGTACATATTTCACTTTATAATGGAGTTGTTGAGGAGAGAAATTAGGTTTGATTAAATTAACGAGATATGTAGACACTAATATAATGTAGCTAAGTTTACACTAACTGCACTGGACTTTATAATGAAAATGATAGAATGAACGGTGTCAGTAAAGATATGACACGATGCGGTGTACAGTTGTGTGGTTGTATCTGATAGATATCCTCTAGATAGATTCCCACTAGCTTATATACACAGGTTCTCCCACTCTAGCCTCCCTAAGTCAGAGAGTAGTCTCTGTTAACCAGAGAGGGCCTCTCTTCTCTCTGCTGTGGTTGCATTATCTTTGCGGTACCATTACAACTTCATTACTAACTTTATCTATAATTTTTCTATTTAAACGCTTTACGTCTAGAATTTCCATTTTAACCCCATATTGAAAACAAATTACTTGTTTTATCTCCTCGTCAGCTAACTCAGTGTCAATCCCTTTTATAATTCCGTTTCTTTGTAATAAATATTTGGGAATATAAGTTTTATACCCTTTCTCTTTCAATATAACTGAATTCATAATTTATCATATATTAGCAGAGACTGCATTATTTAATTCTATTCTCTGTCTGTTTCTACCCCGATTTTTTTTAATTATTTCAATACTTCCAGAAGTTTCCGGATGACCAACTGTTATTAACAGTTGGTCCTGTTATTAACCCAAGGTCATCGGGTGAAGCCTAGAAATACCTTACTTTTCCAAATTACTGCTTTCAATTAATACTTGAAACGGCCCTATATCATTATTTCTATAGCAGTTTTCCATTTCTTTTTTCATTTCCGAATTTTTTGCCCCTTCACTAATATCAATGTCCGGGGCAACTTGCCCCGAACTATTATCCCCCACTTCAGTAAAGATACGCTATATACAAAATTACTATATATTTACACCAATATATACACAACTGAAACTAAAAACGAAAATAAAAAAAAACTTAGAATTTAAAAAAGAAAAAGAAAATTTATAAAAGAATGAAGTAAAGTAGTATGTGCTCGACAAGAGAACTAGTAGTGAGTGAGTGAACTTTGCCAATGTCCGTACTCTATGCGTGTTCAACACAGACTGAATGCAGTTCTAATAGTAAAAAAATTTGGGGAAACATAGTATCAGAGATATTTTCTGTGATAGCCTGCTTCTTTTTGTGGTCATCGACCGGTTTCGTGCGTCCGCCTATTATCTGGATGTTTTTTTTGTCAAAACAGTGTGATAATATAGACTTGCACAGACCAAATTTAGTTGATGACCATATAGTGGTCAATTTAGTGTGTATCAAGTAAATTTGCTCTGTACAAGTCTATGTTATCACACTGTTTTGACAAAAACGCAGTATATAATACCCATTATTTTAATTAAAATAGTTGTTTCAATGTTGGACTTTTGTTTAACATTTGCGTTATTGATTTTAATAATTATTTTAATTGTATTTGAATGCTCTGAAATAATTTTTCAGTGAAGTATTAATAAACAAATAAAAGATTTTCTTATTCATTAATAAAACCCACCTTAAATGACTTCACCAGAAAAAATGTTTCAAATAAAAGTTGTAGCTTTTAATACGTGTAGTTTACATATCTACTTTAAAGAAAATCGTTGGAGCCGTTTTCGAGAAAATACCAGAAAACTGAAAAATACATTTCAGTAAAAACGCACTACAGGGCATCCGATTTTTTTCAAAGTCTGACTTTCAACAACACATTATTTCTAATTAGTATTATCACATCAGGGGTTCTTAACCTTATTCCCCATCTGAACACATCTAACAAACAGGAAATTGCTGGCGGGCGCAGTTCAAAAAAAAGTATAACGATTCTTAATATTTCTTTGTTTTATTGCAACTATTAAGCATCATAAACAATATCCTACACTAAAAAGGTAACAAGAAATTCGAAATAGTTACATGAAATGCGATTTTTGGCATTGCATATTATCCACTAATTTTTCAAAGTCAGGCGTATAAGATGTATTCCCAATCTTATAGCTTCTTCGAGATTGCTATCGTTAAGTCGAGATCTGATTGTTGATTTAATTGTGTTCATTGTTGAAAACAACGATTCATATAAATATGTGGAACCGAAACAGGATTTTAATTTGTAAGCTGCTTTTTTCAAAAGGGGATAATTTTTATCTTCGGCTAGATTCCAAATCTTTTCATTAAGTCCGCACGATTTTAATACAATATCAGTCTGAATATTTAAAATCTCATCTTCAATTGAAGATGCTTCTTCCTGAATGATTTTCCCCATGCAACTTCAGAAATATTAATTTGAGGATTGAATGGGTTTACAATAAAAGAAACCACTGGCTCAGTAATCGAAAATTGCTAATTTACTGCCAATTGCGCTGTATCAGTTAAATCTGTCTACTCGTCTAACTGAAGTGAAAACCATTCACATTTTTGCATATCATCGTTCAACTGACTTTGTAAATTAGTTGATAGCATCTTTATTCTCTTAGTAGTTGTATCGTTAGATAACTGCACATCTTGTATTGCCGTAATAATTTCTTGCTTATATTTTATTTCTAAAAGTATGATGAATCTCGCGGCCACACAAAAATTCGTGGCGGACCGCGGGTTGGCCATGGTTGATATTGATATAGTATATAGCGGACAATCGCGGGCGCACAAAAATACCTTCGCGGGCATATTGGCGCCCGCGGGCACAGAGTTAAGAACCCCTGATCACATGATAGAATTGTATAGTAAACTGAAATAGCACTTTAGAGGACAAAAACCCACCGAACCCTTCTCCCCTTAAATGCATTTTCCCGGAGAAATGTTTCAAATAAAAATTGTAAATGTTTATATGTGTGTAGTTGACATTGCAAGTTTGATGTAAATCTTCGGAGCCACTTTTGAGAAAATCGCAAGAAAGTGAAAAACAACAAAAAACATTCATTAAAATGGTACTTCCGGTTGAGGAATTTTGACAGATGACTGAATGTCGGATCCCATGGTGATACCTAAACGGAATATCAAATTTGAACTTTCTACGATTTTTCATTCTTGAGCTATGTTGTTCACATACACATCACACACACGCACACACACACACACACACACACAATTTGCTAAAAACCACTTTTTTTGGATTCAGAGAAGTTCAAAACATAAATTTCCGGTGAAAACTCGATATCGAAAATTAGACACGACTACAATACTTCCTCTTACTAGAGCTAAGTAAAAAAGTATGGAAGTAAAAAAGAAATGCAATGGTGTGCGCCAGTTCACAAATTAACTATTTTTATTTTAAGTGGAAGATAAATTCTACCCTATGAAAGAAAAGTTGAGTTAATTTAAAAAAAAAAAAAGACAATTTAAACCTTTCATTTTAAAATGTTTAAGTAAAAACATGTATAACATATTGTGGAATCCTTGTTTACAGTAATAGAATTAATTAACAACAAGATAAAAATTAAGGAATTATCCTCTCAACAGATTTAGTAAGTGAAATTTTTTGGCAGAAATTTTGTATTAGTTTGCCAAGAAAAAGAGCCAATACTTTCCAAGAGCATCTTAATTCAATTCAGGGGGTCTCTCTTTTTTCCCCCACTAATTATTGTTTTCCTGTTATGCCTTGTTTTAATTCTTTTTTTTTTTACTCATTTTATTTTTATACTTAAATTAATTGAAGAAAATAAACATCAAGACTTTTCGTATCGTGAGTGAAAAATACTAATTTAAGTGGGTGTCCAAATTAAACTACAGAAATAAATTCAGGTCAAGGATATATCTTAGTTTCATTGATTGGCAAAGAAATAAGTCCTCAAAAATAAGTTTGTTTTTTTTTTTTTTTTTTTTTAGAAAACATAAAATCTCAAATACATTTCTAAAAATAAATATATTCAAATATAAAACAAAATTATACAAAGAAATGCAAACATTTTATTTTATTTTTTTTCAATGAAATCAACTTTAAAATCATTTTTTTTTACTTTCTCTTACTCCTTGGTAAGAGGAAGTATTGTAATCTGTCAAATTTTCGATATTGAGTTTTCACCGGAAATATCCGTTTTGAGGTCTCCTGAGCCCAAAAAAGTGGTTTTTAGCAAATGGTCTGTGTGTGTGTGTGTGTGTGTGTGTGTATGTATGTAAACAGCATAACTCAAAAACGATAAATCGTAGAAAGTTCACTTGATATTTCGTTTAGGTATCACCATGGGATCCGACAATAGTGTCATCTGTCAAAATTCCTCAACCGGAAGTACCACTTTACTAGTTGTTTTTTTTACGTTTTTGCGATTTTCTCAAAAATCGCTCCAATGATTTTCTTCAAACTTGTTATATCAACTACACCTACTAACCGCTGCAACTTTTATTTGCAACATTTCTCTAGGAAAATTCATTTAAGGACACTTATGGGTAGGGGAGGGGTTAGGTTTCATCTAAAGTGCTATTTCAGTTTATTAGACAATTCTGTCATCTAAATAATGTTAATTAGAATTAGATGTGTTGTAGAAATGCCGAGTTTGAAAAAATCGGATAACCGGAAGTGCTTTTTCGCGATTATCTCAAAAATGGCTCAAATGATTTTCTTGAAACAACTAATAAAAACTAAACATACAAAGATCTATAACTTTTATTTAAGACATTTCTCTGGGAAAATTCATTTAAGGGCACTTTTAGGGGATGGCTGGGGGGTTACAGCTTCCTCTAAAGTGCTATCATAGTTGATTATACAATTCTATCATCCAAACAAAATTAATTAGATATAAGTAGATGGCCAAAATGCCGAGTTTCAAGAAAATTAGAAAACGGGAAGTGTGCTTTTACTGAACAGTTTTTCAGTTTTCGACGAATTTCGTTAAATTTGGTACAGAAACTAGAAAATTTGTCAATTACAATTTTCAGAACTGGAGTAAAAGAAAGTTGTGTGAGTGTTTCACACCAGATTTTTTTTTGGAAACTTTTAAAAAAAAAGTGATAGGCGTTTACGTGAGAAATTTATATGTAAAGTTTAACAAAAATTGTTGGGTCATTTTTCCAAAAAAAATTGATATTTATAAGAGAAAGTTGTGTAAGTGTTTCACATCAGATTTTTTTATTAGTAAATGCTTCACAGTTGTTTACGGTTAAATTGTGGAAGAAAACAAACTGAAGATACAAAACAAGAAATAAAAACCGCCGTTTTTTTGTGTAAGAGAAACGGAAGTAAAGTGATAACTTTTTGATAAATGATGCAAACACTGTCCGCCTCTGATTTCAAAATCGAGTTTTCAACGGAAACACATGATTGAGGTCCCCTTGAGCAGGATAGGATGTATGTGCGAGTAAACAATATATCTCAAGGGGCGGGTGTTGGTGTAGTGGTTATGAGCATGGACTTGCAAGTGGGAGGACCCCGGTTCGAGTCCCGCGTATAAACTGCTAAATTTTATATTTGTTTAAAAAATGTTAACAGTAAAGTATGTGCTTCCGCCCCCATCCACGACACTTATTTGGTAGTTGGACGGTAAGCCCGCCTGAAAAAATAGGCATTAAAAAAAAGTATATATATCTCAAAAAACGAAAAATTGCAGAAAGTCCCAACTAGGCATACCGTTTAGATATTACCATATTACATCTGACAACCACAAAGGTTTCGGTCAAACTCCATCATCCAGAAGTGTAACTTCACTAAATTTTTTTTTTTTTAGTTTTTTGCTATTTTCAAGAAAACTATTCCGACGATTTGCAATAAACTTCATATACTGCACAGATAATGAAAGCTGTCCTTATTATTTGTTACATTTTCCCCCAAAAAATTAATTGTTTTTAGGTGATTCTAGGAATCTTGGCTTTTAAAATGGAAGATAAAAGTTAACCCACAAAAAATTAAATACATCGTATTTACACTAGGTACCACTTTAACCAAACCCTAGACTCTTCTATAAATAACGTAAGTTATCTGGGTTTCCAGCTAGACAAAAGACTGACTTGGTATCCCTACACTAGATTCAAACGATTTAAACTAAATAGATGATTCAGACAACTCTCAAGACTACTAGAAAGACGATCCAAATTAACATTACAAAATAAAAGACTTCTCTACCTACTACTACTGAGACCTACTGAGATATGCCTTAGAAATATGGGGGAACAACCAAGCGTTCCAATATCCACCGTATCCAGTCATTTCAAACAAAAATCCTTCGAAAAATTGTCAATGCACCCTAATTAATGTTGCTAACCTCACCATCCACACTGGTCTATACATTCCTTTCGTTAACCTCTAGCCAAAACTCGTTTACTTAAATTCCATTCATCCACAACTGCTCATCCTAACCCTTTAATTCACCAGCTTTCTCCAAACACTATTCTCGACAATCCATGCAGGCGGCTGAAGAGAATATGGCCCTGTGGTCACCTTATAGAATAATTCCTGATAGTGGAGTGCCATCGCTGGTTGTCTTCTCCAATCCACACTTTTTGCTTTTTTTAAAAAAAGTGATTCTCAGGAATTTAAGACGGTAAAATTCAAAAGTTTGGCTCAATATTATTGAGATTCTCTACAATGTAATCGTTAACTCACTTCTCTGCTGATAGCTTGGAACTTGCCCCGCCCTTGTTTAAATTTCAAATTTTTTTTTTTTTACTATCTACACATCTGGAATGGATGCTTGTACCCACACCTCCTTTGTGAAAGATTCAATTCTTGTTTTACACATCTCGCGCACCCAAATCTAACACCATTTTTATAGTAGTCCCAGGATTTTTATTGTATATTCCGCATTCCGCATGGATAATTCCCAATTTTTTACATCCTACGATAATTATTTTAGAAATGAAAACACAAAATGACGTGGTAATTCGAACTTAGGGAACGGACTTTTTTTTTTATTTAATTTTAAATAACAAAATATTATATCTATTAAAAAAGAACATTATAAAAATTCAAATTTTTAATGATCAGTATTTTTATTTAATTTTTTTTTTTTTTTTTTTAAACCGTGTTAACATCTATTGTCATTGACACCCGGAACCTCGCAGTGCACTACTGCTGGCCTATGGTTATTATTCTCCCGTTACAGACAACAAGTCCATTATCGGGTAGTGAGCTGTAGAGGCTCCTAGGATATAAAAAAGAAATCTTAGGTTAGCAATGGACTCGATCCAGGGACCTTTGCTAAGCCCAAAGCACTTTTACTTACCTAATCCCTTCCCTACTTTGATTAATGTGAAGGATATATATTTCCTAGATTAATTAAGATATTTACTAGATAAATGTTGTTGAAAACTTTCATTTTAAAAGTAGCATTTCTTCGTAGGTAAATCCACACAAAATGAGATATTTAAAGTATTTAGATTCACCTTCTCTCATTACAAATTTGTCCCTTCCCTCTTACTAACCAGAAAACCAAAGTACAAGTAAAGTTACCCAACCCAACAATGATACAAAAAATTAGAATCTTACATGTTCGCCAATTAAATATTAAAAAAGTTTTTTTTCTGCCTATCATTGTAATTGTATTTGAAATTATACGTAATATAATTTAAAAAAAAAGAAAAAAAGTCATCCTAATAATTAAATTGTTGGATTAACCTAAATCGATAATCTCATGACAGTTTAACAAAATTAACCAAATTAGGCAAATCATTTCAATTTTACTGAGTACAGAATTTCATCTATTTTACTAAAACTAGATTTGTTAAGATAAGATAATGCAATTCTCCCTCTACATTTGTATAATCCAACTAATTGAATCTTTTATTCCATAAAAAATAATAATATAGTTCTAGTTATAATTTAAATGTTTATAATATTGAATACTATTCTGTACTTTTAATATTGGATTTACATAAATCATGTTTATTTTTAGTTTTTAGATATATTATTGATTTTGAAGTTTAACACTTAATCATTTCTTCAAAGTTTAATGCATGAAAATTACAGAAATGTACCAGTTTTTATATCAGAACTATACTTTTTTTTAAATAAATAATTTTGAAAGTCTATAATCTCAGTCTGCGAGGGGCAACATTTATATTATACTCGTGTACGAACGAGCTAGAATTAAATGAAGTACAATATTATCGGATCTGTTGTGGATTGAAACATATTTTAATTAAGAAGATATTCTGCATTTTATACCCTCGAGTTACCCAAAATTTTTGTGCATTATAACAGATTTTATTTGATCTAGATACTGTAATAGGATCCGAAGCGATAGATCCAAAGCAAAGAGAAAGAGAGGCAGGATCACTCTCTAGTTTAGGCCACACTAGAGTGGGAGAATCTGTTTAAATACAGCTGTGTTAGAGATAGGAGGGGAGGCTTGCGATAGAGTTCATATAGCCGTCATAACACGTCATCAACCTTTCTCTTTACCTCTCACTACCATTGTATATATTTTAGTGTAAAGTCCAGGCAGTTTGTGCTACTTTTCTATTATACAGTGTTCAGCTTTACTTTTAGTTTTTTTATCTATCTAACCCAATTTCTCTCCTTATCAAACCCATTATATTCCTAAACTAGAGAGTGATCCTGTCTCTCTCTCTCTGCTTTGGATCCCTCTCTTCGGATCCTTTTACAATACCGAGTTGTTTAATTTGGATGAATAAGCCATAAGATATATTTTAAAATTATTAAAATCTTTCATTTTTCTTTTTTTTTTTTACATATTTCCCTAAAATGTTTATCCAAAGACGTTAATGTGCTAACGAGAAATTTTCGGAGTACCATGACTGCAGAGTTGTGCAAATTTAATCCTAAATTCTATTTACAAATCGTTCATCATACTTTTTAACAAGAACTATCGGAGAGCCAGGAAAACTAGATCATCGCCAACGCTGCGTGATCTGTTCAAATGTTGCCACTTAAGCTGGTCGCCACATTAATGAAAAGGAAGAATAGAACTTGGTTTAATAAACTCACCCATGGTATGATTTCGAATTGCCGCAAATATCTACCATTGTACCATGTGAGATAAAGGTAACTTTGCTCAATATACAGCCATAAAGTATGGCTCACATAAACTACTAGTAGACTTCCAAGGTACAATAATGTAGCCACTTTAATAATAGCTTTGTTAAAATTAAGTTATTTCAAAATCTACAATAATTCGGGCGGATTGTCGCAATATAGCAGTTAAGTCGATATTTCCATAAAAAAGACAATATAGATTTTGAAATAACTTAATTCTAACAAGGCATATTAAAGAGACATTTTTTTTTAATACCCAGACCGAGGACAATCCCCGAGCTCACGCCTCATACCTGCATATTAAAGAGATATATAAAATTATCGAACATTGAATAAGTCGCTCGAAATCCTGCTTGAAACTTGCCCAATAACCTCTCTTCTACAGCGGTTAAGCCAATCCAGCAAATGATCTGGAAATAATTTACGGATACTATCGGCTAAAGACAGATATTTACAACTAGAATGAACTAATAAGTTTCATTGAGTTGCATTTATTAATAGGAAATATAATGGCATGTTCAAAAGCATTTAGACCCGTAATAAATATTTTATTTAAAGTATAAAGAAGAGTTCTAGAGGGATCGTCTGGAAATATTTTTAAAGAATTCATTGGGACTGCAGTCCAGGCCGAATGCTTTATTGGTTTTCACATTATGAATGACATTAGCAAGTTAAAGTTTCGTAAAATGTGTATCTAGAAATTCATTAAGTCTGCGTGCGCCATTCTATTGGCGCTTACGTAATCTAGAATTTAATAAAGTTCGAAAATAAATCATTTTCCAATTTGCTCTAGAGAGAGATATTATCTTAATAAAATTGAAAATTTATGATATTAAAACTTCTCATTAAATTCTAATAATTTTGTTTTTTAATTGAATGTTTAAACCAGATTAACAAATTTGTTATACCCTATTGAATTATGTGAGCTATTAATTTATAGATATTTCCTGTATAAGTTCAGTCTAAGCCTTTCCCACACAACTGATAATTTAGATATTGATTAGATGGAATTAGTTCGAATCTGTAATATTATGTCTTCAATAAGACGAGGGCTCAAACGATACCCTCGTGATTAATAATCGGTTTTCCTAGGCTGTTCATATTTTTATATTTAGCAAGTTTGAACGGATTTGAGAAATGTTTAAAGAGAAGTTTATTAATAAATTGGAATTCTGGCTCTTTTGAATATTGATTATTTCTCACAACCAGGGAGGGTCTGTTATTTTTCTTAAAATTAAAATATATATTATCTGGATTTTATTTATGAAGGAATCCGCTGCCAAACAGGGCCGCCGTAAGTAATTAAAGAGGTGTATATTAAAAGGTCACATTTGACTTTTAATGGACTTCCTGTTTATTAGGGGGTACAAGAACGACAATCTAGTCATACAATATGCCAGTTTAATTTTCTTTTCTACATGTGTATGTCATTATTATTATTTGTCTGTAGAAAGGGATCAAATTATAACCGCCCTGGGCCCATAAATAGCTACCCAAAGAAAAACAAAAAAAACCGGGTCTAGAACAAAAACCCAGACCTGAGTCTAACACATCTAAGATTCATTACAATCCGAAAAATCGGACAATGACCTTAAACAGAAATAGTCTAGGCTCTTCCACATACATCCTGTCCCGAAACCAAAGGTTCTGAATCTAATTCCCTCATACTCCCACAATCTGTTATAAGATGGAAGGGATATTTCCTCTACTGACTCCAGACCCTAGAAAAGGGGTCTGGCATGAGCCCCATCACGTAGAGATATCTCCTTAAACCACAACGCCCAGTAAGGGATCCAACCAACCTGAGAAAGGTCTGTGAAAAACAGCAACATCTCACTAATAGCCCTGTCCGGACCCCCAATGAGCACCTTAGGTTGCTCTGCTCATCTACAGAGATGAATGCTGTGAAGCTAACCGTGATTGGAAATTTGACAGACATGTGCCTGAAGATACACCAACAGCAGGCTCTGGACCAATAAAAGGAAGAAAGGTGCCTAATTTGGCAATCCTATCTACCTCCTCATTCTCGAAAATTGTCATATGACTTGGTACCCAGACTAGAAGCAATAAAAGTGATAGGTTTCTATCCATGCAGCAAGCATTCAATCCAAGTTTAAAATGAAATCGTTTTAACAGTTTTTGATAAAATCAGAAAAACTGAAAAAAAAAAAATTCATTAAAGTCGCCCTTTCGGTCGATGGATTTTGTCCTAAATCTTCGTGTCTAATACGTTGGTAGTACATAAACGGTATACCAAGTTTGAAGTTCCTGCGATTTTACATTTTTGAGATATTCTGGTAAAACACAAACACATATACATACCTACAAACCATTAGCTGAAAACATAAAGGTATTTAGGGGACCCCCAAAACATTATTGTTAGGTATTTAGGGGACCCCCCAAAACATTATTTCCGGTGAAATCTTAATTTCGAAAATCTGGCACGATCGTAATACTTCCTCTTACTAGGAAGAGTAAGAGAAAGTAAAAAAGTGCCCTTAAATGAAGTTTGATTAAAAACTAAAGGAAAAGATTCAGTTTTTGTTGAATTCCTATTAACTGGTTACCGTTACCTAGAGCACGCTAATTAACTTAATAAAATATAAAATAAATACAGCAAAACCTTGATTTAATGTACCTCTGAAAATGATATTTAGTTTATAAGGATATTGATACCTTATAAACATAGATAGGATATTGATACCTTATAAGAAGGTTAGACATAATTCTGCTTCTTTTTGTTCAAAACGCATGCCGCAGATTTGCGCGGTCAGGGCGTAAGAAAACATTAAATATCAACTTCTTATAGAAACATAACGTGAATAGACTACATTCAAAGCTAGCATGATCAGTAATATTTTTGCTAAATTAATAATTAACGCTATCGTTAACAAGTATTATAAAGAAATACTGTAAATGTTACAATATAATGAATGCTATGGCCTAGATTCATACGAAGCACTAAATAAATTTCATGCTTGAAATTGAATGCTTGAAGCATTCAGCCATAACTGCAAAATATGGTAGTTATTTCATGAATGATGGACTGTATAATACAAAAAATTTAGAAAGGGGAGAGGATGTTAATTTTGAATTCTGATGTGTTGTGGTAGAATCCAGCGATAATAAAAAAAACAAAAACAAAAACTGCTATCATATTGTTTCTGTCAAACGTTTTTTTTGCCTTATTTGCATTATATTGAAGTGGTCATGAACTTGCGTGACTTTGTGCTGTAAAAAAAGAAAAGCCTATTAGGAGAAGTTGTGTGAAAAGAAGGAAAAAAACAAACCAACAGAGATACTCGATTCGTTTTTGTCAAAATATTATGAAAAAAGTCACTTCACTACTATTCACTAATATCGAACTTTATATAATTTATTAATTCTGAAATGTATCAATATAATTAGATTTTAATACTTTTAATTGTAAGTATTTTTCTCAGTTAAAGAAGCATATTATATTTTCAGTTTTCCTATTATTATATAAAAAAAGAAATAAAAACAAAAGGGAAGGGAATAGCTAAGTGGTTAGCGTACTGGACTGCCACGAAGAGGATCCGGGTTCGAGTCCAGCTGTACTACATTCAGATTTTTTCTTCCTAGGAGCCTCTACAGCTCACTGTCCGGTGAGGGACAGTGTTGTCTGTAAACAGAGAACACTGTCCGGAGGCCAGCAGTGCACTGAGAAGTCTCCGGGCGCCAATGGCCATAGATGTTGACGCGCCTTAAATTAAAAAAAACAACACAATAATGCCACACAATATTTAAGAATCATGGTGATGGACAGTGTTGTCTGTAACGTTACCGGACAGTGAGCTGTAGAGGCTCCTAGAAAGAAAAAGTCTAAGGAAGAACACTGTCCGGAGGCCGGCAGTGACCTGAGAAGGTCCCGGGCGCCATGTTGACGCGCCTTAAATTAAAACAAAAAATAAAATAAAAAAACGAACAAATGTGTCTATGTTTATTTATTATAATAGCATTCCTGTCTTTAAGCAAAGCAATAATGTGCACAGAAAAAAACTATTGTAATGGTATGGGTGTGATGATGTGTATTTGTAGTAGCTGGATTTTGTATAAAGGGCTTGTAAGTATGTAAATTTAAGAGAGAATGAAGTATTAGTAATAAACAAAAAATCACACTGTTTTTAAAACGATATATTCTCTAAGAGAAATTAAGTTACTTTAGATTATCACAACAATATGCTTATAAATTAACTGGAATAAACTCTTATGTTATAACTCAGAACTGATGCTTCCTCCTTGAATTCTAGCACAAGTCTGTCTTTAACAGAATCTCTTCTCTTTGTTCCTTCAATTCCTCCCCTGTGAGGAGAAGGGGTAGTACAATGCCATAATTGTTCTTGAACCGTACCAGTAACTGGACTTGTATACCTGGCTTGCCCTTTTGCAAGGGAATGTCACATTTCTGATTTTTTTTTATAAATTAATATTATTTCCAAGTTTCTTGCATCCATCACATTAAGAAAT
>JAAEAF010007063.1:0-12179 GCA_011037195.1 Triatoma infestans
TACCGAACGTGAATTGTTAGCCATCGTCTTTGGGTGTAAAACTTATAGATATATCTTGTATGGCTACAGATTTAAGGTAGTTACAGACCACGCAGCACTCCAATGGCTCAAAAACATCAAAGATAGCCACAATAAGCTCTTCCGTTGGAGCATGAAACTGGCAGAATTTGATTTTTATATTGAGCATCGTTCCGGCAAGAATATTGCACATGCGGACGCACTTAGTCGATACATAGGCTGCATTCAAGCCGAAACCGATGAATACTATCCAACGATAGACCTCCTGGAAGTCCTAGAACTTCAAAGTAATGACGCTGAATGTCAGAAGTTACTTCAAACACTCCACTATTCCTTAGACCAACAGGGTTTAATAGTGCATACTGTTGACAATTGCACGCTAGTGCCTAACCCTATGCGTGATACCATCATGAGATTATTTCATGACAATCCTCTCTCGGGACACTATGGTATTCATAAGACATATGACAGAATAAAAATGTTCTTCACTTGGCCAAATATTTCTACTGATGTGCAAAACTATGTACAAACATGTCATAGTTGCGCTACTAGTAAGTCGCATATTCCTCACAACCCTCCCTTGGGTGATTTTCAAGAGCCAACGAACGTATTTCAGGCTTTATCTATAGATGTAGTAGGCCCCATGGAAGGTTCCACTAATCCAGACACAGGTGAGGAATACAAATACATCCTTACCATTATCTGCCAGTATTCTCGCTTTCTCGAGATGTTTCCCATGACAAATCAAAAGGCTGAGAATATTGCGCGGATACTTGTAAATGAAATTTTTACCCGTTATGGCACCCCCAAGTACCTACTATCAGATTTAGGTACCAATTTCACTTCTACCATTATACTTCAGATCTGCACCCTACCGAAAAGTGAACACTACTCCCTACCACCCTGCTTCCAATGGCAAATTGGAACGTATCCATAAAACGATAGCTCGTAGTATCTCCCACTACTCACAAAACAGTGGCACAGATATCTACCACTTATAAAAGCTGCACACAATTCAAGCCCAAATACCTCGACAGGCTATTCTCCTCTGAACTCATATTTGGGAGTAAGTTCAAATTTCCTTGGCTAGTAAAATTCCCATCCCGTGACCTCGATAATTTTAATATCCACACAAGGACATTGTACAATAAAATTAAAGAGGTACTAAGGAAAATAATGAAAAGGCAAAAGTTACTAGAGCCAAATATCATAATCGGAATGTATCTAAACATCAATTTCAGGTTAATGACAATGTTTACCTCAAAATTTTCAAACCTCAGGGCAAATTTGGTCATAAATTTTCTGGACCTTACAAAATAGACAAATTATACCCCAACCATACTGTACGCTTACGTATGGAAGACGGTAAAAAAGTAGTACACCTCAGTAAAATTAAAAAGGCATATATAAGGAAAATGCCACAATCCCAAAATAAACATCCTATGGTACTTCGAGACAGACGTAAAACATAAAACACTAGAAATCATTCTCATTCTACATGACACACTTCTCAACCTATTCTCAACTCCACAAAATACACCACATGTATATATGTATATATTTAATTAATACCATATAATTAATTGCCATATAATTAATAAACTTATTTACCATATTAAAAAAAAAATAAAAAATAAAAAATAAAAAAATGCATGTAATCAATTAATTAGTCTTAAGAACTAAAATGTATATTACTTACAATAATTTAAAATTTATTTTATTTGCAGAATCCAAAATGAACAGTAAACTTATTGCTGCTTAGTTAACACATTTTTCTTTCTGTTCCAGCGACGACGATTCAATGCAGAAATTGAGAAATTCTTAAATAATTGTCATTGATTTAGTATAAATTTTTCATTATGATATACCTAATAATATAATTATATACCTAATATTAATAATTTGTATATATTTTTTTTTGCAGATTAATGTCTAAAGCATAATGCCTATATAGTTTGATGTTTTGATGTTTATTTAGATATTCATATGTATCTAATTTTTTTCAGTTAGCTTTAGAAGAAAACTGCATTACCTTAATTTTTTATATATTTGACGATCTTTTGATTTATTAATCTAACATTTTCTAATATTTCATTGTTTTCTTAATGTATGTTCAAGGTACCTAGAAAGCACAGCATAGCTGAATAGCTCTTGGATTACGACGGCCCAAATATGCATGCATACCCCACAAAAATCAAACTTCTTCACAGCTACATCATTGCATGTGTATGCATGTATTGCATGTCTATGAATGTATGCATGAATTGCATGTCTATGAATGTTGCATGAAAATAGCATGTTAGCCATGTATTTATATATATATAAATTAATTTTGTGTTTAAAAGAATTAGTTTCAGATCAAACATTCTACAAAAGGAATTGATACTAAACTTCGGATTCCTCATAATCCTATAATCCTCCTACAACACACATAAAACTAAACTAAATCAAACAAACATTTAAACTAATAATGAATCGATGAATTCGCTACATATACTAATATTACCCCAACCACACACTGAGAACGATCACAATAATTATAACCTACGATCATAGTAAATAAGACTACACAAACTGAAAATTATATATATCTGTTTGCAAATGCAACAGTTGTCGATGTACAACTAGGTTAACAATTTCTTTCCACAAGATAAACACCAACTAACTGCACGTATTTCCAAAGGGAAATAACAAAAATATACACAAATATGCCTGCACATGCAGCAATTAATAAATTAGACATACAAATATTACTTCAAGATGGACAAGAAAAGGACGCCAACTGGACTTATTCCAAATGGAATATTCACAAACTACACAAATTTCCAAAGGGAAATAAACTTACACGACATTTCCAAAAGGAAATAAAATAACACCACAGCATTTCCAAAGGGAAATTGACTAACGACCCAACATTTCCAATTGGAAAGGGATCAACAACACAATATTTCCAAATGGAAATTGAAAACATACTTAATCACATAAAACAAACAAATCTTTAACTAAAATCTGAACACCTTATCTTACTAATTAGCTCTCTTCTAAAAACCTTATTCAATACCTTCCCTTCATTTTTTGTTTTGTTTTGTCTTATTGTATTTTTATCACCACTCTAATAAATAGATTTCGTGGTGCTATATATGTATTTTATTGAACTTGTTCATTTAAATTTTACTGCTTACTTATTTATTACTATACATTTTTCTGTAATGTATATATAATTATTTTGATTTATTTAAAAATTTGTCGTTTATATAGAAACACATCAAGAAAAACATATGCATTTTCGTTTATATAGAGTCATATATACAAAAACACATATATGCATATAGAGTCACTTCAAGAACTCAAGAAATTACATCCATCACCATCACTCAGAAGCCTATATTGTCTACCCTTGCCAGTTACATCTTCATCAGCAACACTCTCACTCGCCAAGCAGTGTTCGCATATCAGCCTACCACCACAGCAACGCTCACCCACTCACGCAGCGTTCGCTCGAGTATAAGATATCCAAACACACAGCAACGCTCACACCTTCAAGCAGCGTTTGCTCCAGAAGAAGATGACTGCAGCCTACAACACACAGCCACGTTGCAGAGGCTACACACACGCCTCTCACCTTACCAGAGGATAACCTTCAAGCCTCTACAACTCTAGATCACCTCCCAAATTTTTCGTGCCGAAAAATTTCTCCGGGAGGGGGGATAATGTGATGGATGCAAGAAACTTGAAATAATATTAAATTTTAAATGAATATAAATTATCAAAATAAGTTGCGAAGGGACCAGCCAGGTAATACGAATACCGTTACTAGGAATGTCCAAGAACCTTTATGGCTTTGTTCTGACCCCTTCTACTAACAAGGGAGGCACTAAACGGACAAAGAGAAGAAATATTTGAAGACAGACTCGTTCTAGCTACCAAGGTGAAAACATCAGAGCCATATCAAATTTTAAGAATTATTCCAATTAATTTATAAGCATATTGTTGTTAACTTAATTTCTCTTAGAGAATATATCTTTTGAAAAACAGTGCGACTTCCTTATTATTGCTAACACTTCATTCTCTTTTAAAATTACTAACTTATAAGCCCTTTTCACTAAAACGCTCGTGCTACACACTACCACTACTACAAATACAACTCCACACCATTACATTACACAAGTATATATGTTTAAGAGAGAAGTATTAGTAATAATCAAGAGAGCACCACTGTTTTTAAAATAAATATATTATTCTATAAGCAGACTTAAGTACATTACAATATCACAACTGTATCTTAATAAATGATATTTATCTAGAATAAAGGTAAATCTCTATCACTGGCATGAGTTTAAGAGAGCGATTCCTGAAGCAAGTGTTCAGGCTTTGAAAGCAGAATGCAGACTGTCTTGAAGGAATGCCCTCTCTAACAAAACAGTTGGCCGAGTAGTATAGTATTAATTTAATGGATTTTTGTGCCTTTGTTTCCCTAATAGCAATGACCCCAAATTACCAGTACCTGACTCTTTTCACTGCACTAAGATACATTTAAAATATTAACAAAATTCAATTTTTGATACTATAAAATATTCTAAACTATTTTCCAAAACTATTATTTTCTTTTATTTCTTTCTTCCACTACAATTGCTACGGCAAACGATGAGTTATAGAGGCCCGAAGGTACCTTGGTGATTAGAAAGCCTAGAAAGAGAAGGTCTAAACATTACCGGAATAGGCGAACAACGCCTAATTCGTATAGGTTATTATGATGGGTTTACATAAGACATGCTGTATGTTTAATGATAGAATTAGCCATCCAATAATGTGGCGCAAGATCACTAAGACTATTTTTTTTAAATAACACTTTTTTGGATTCCGGAGACCTCAAAACCGTGTAGTTCCGGTGAAAACTCGATATGGAAAATTTGACACGATTATAATACTTCCTCTTTTCTAGGAATAAGAGGAAGTAAAAAACCTGATGTGACAACACTTACTTGACTTTCTCTCTTGGAATACTAATAATCAGATTTAGTTCTCGCATCTTTATCTCCAAAAACAAAACATGATTAACATATTAATGGACCAATCAATCTTATAATTGACAGTGACTTCAGAGTGCTTAATAGAAAACTTATCTTTGATATACGTATTCTGTTATCAATCTACTTCATACTACGTAATTCATATACAAATATCTAATAGTCAACCGAGTGTTAGCCCTCAAAGATAAACTGTCTCCTCATTAATAATGAAACTAATGTGCAAAACTTCCATTTAATTATTAATGAAAGTAAATAATCACATGTAAAGAGACATAAATATGGGCTAGAGTTAGCGACTAGGAAAGGTCGAGAAAATATTTTATATAAGTTTGCCACAACACTATAATAGAAAAGTGGGAAGGGAATAGCTAAGTGGTTAGCGTACTGGACTCCCATGCGGAGGACTCGGGTTCAAGTCCAGCTGTACTGCCCTTAGATTTTTTCTTCGTAGGTGCCTCTACAGCTCCCTATCCGGTGATGGACAGTGCTGTCTAACGAGAGAACCCTGTCCGAGGAGGCCGACAGTGCACTGAGAAGACTCCGTACGCCAATGGCCATAGATGTTGACGCGCCTTAAATAAAAAATCTGGTGTGAAACACTCACACAACTTTCTCTTATTCCTGTTCTCAAAATTATAAGTGACAAATTTTATAGTTTGTGTACCAAATTTAATTCAATTCGTCGAAAACTGAAAAAAACTGTCCAGTAAAAAGCACACTTCCGGTTTACTAATTTTCTTGAAACTTGGAATTTTGGCCATCTTTATTTCTAATTAATTTTGTTTGGATAATAGAATTGTATAATCGACTATGATAGCACTTTAGTGAAAAACATAACCCTACACCTCCTCCAAAAGTACCCTTATATGAGTTTTCTCAGAGAAATGTTTTAAATAAAAGTTGTAGATCTCTGTATGTGTAGTTTATGTAGGAAGTTTCATGAAAATCGCCAGAGGCATTTTTGAGAGAAATGCAAAAAAGTAAAAAAAAAAAAAAACGAGTAAAGTGGTACTTCCGGTTGAGGAATTTTGACAGATCACCCACTGACAGATGCCATGGTGATACCTAAACGGAATATCAAGTTTCAACTTTCTACGGTTTTTCGTTTTTGAGCTATGCTGTTCAAATACTCTCACACACTATTTGCTAAAAACCACTTTTTTGGACTCAGGGGACCTCAAAACGGATATTTCCGGTGAAAACTCGATATCGAAAATTTGATACGATTACAATATTCCTCTTACTAGGAGAAAGCGAAAGAAAGAAAAAAAAAACGAATAGAGAAGTATAATATATGTATTATATATGAATATAAAGGTATGATAGTAGCTAACTTGATATTTTATATGGTCGCCTAATACAGACTTTACATTTTAAATGCATTACAGTTAATAACAACTGTCCCATTACATTTCGTAGTTTTTCTGCATTAACTTGTTTATATGCGTCTGTTAGCTTGTTATGACATATATATGTGCCCATATAGCATCATAATACATTCTGATTAACTATGTAATAAAGTAGCTAACCATGTAATAAACATTGAACAAGGATAAAAACATTGTTGTGCAAGAATAATTATAAATTTCAATAGAAAAAAGTAATTTTGTATTTTTATAGTAATTTTTAACATTAAGGAAGAAAACAAACTTATTTAATTGAAACTCTTAAATAAACAAAAATTACCTGAAGGCATTGTCTTCTATTTGAATTTAATTAAGGCTGAATATGTGGATGCGTCCACAAAGCTGGATAACTTCTGGGATTTATTCGTCGTAGCATGCATAATTATGCTGTATTCCATAAAGCTTATCTATGACCTACAATAACCAGTTTCTTGTGAAACACTGCAGTCTTTGGATTGAAACCGCCTCAGTAGTTTGGAGTATAAGCCAAACGTATTTCCTTATATTACTCGTACAATAGTTCTTCGGGGTAATGAAGTTGCAATATGGTGGAAACATCCATTTATTATCATACACCTTCCACTGTGATGCTCTAGTATAAGAGAACCGCATTCTGAAAATCAGAAAAATCATTTCACAGAAACCTGTTACTAAAAGGAATTACCAAAAACCTGTTACAAGCGCTGAATGCACTCACACTCAATCAGTCCCACTTTAAATTCGTAGACGTCTTACCCTAAAACTTTTTTTTAAAGTTCGATAGTTTTCAAAATTAAAATACGTAATTCATTTTTGCATTCAGTGATAACTGGAAACGATTGTAAAGTCAGCTATATTAAAGAGATTTATAATAGACAAATAGGACAAAGTTCAATTAAAGTTGAATATGTGGGTGGATCTGCATAAATAAGTTTTTCGATTCATTATATTTGGGACAAATTAGTTTTAGCAATTTAATGAAACCCATTTTCTGTAAAAAGCAATAAATCGCAAGTTTACTTTACAATAATTTTAATTTTTTTTTTTTGTTTCAAGTGTAAAAAAAAATTCAGAAGAAAGAAACAATACAAATAAAAAAAATAAAAAAAAAACGATCGCATTTTAAACAATGGCTAATCAAATAATAATAAAAACTAATTCAGTAACAGTTTAATTTATGATCACAATTATTGATAAACGAAACATGTTTCAAGATAAGAATGTGCTCCCGCTTTCATCTTCTTTAATCATTATTACGCAAATCAAACTGTTATAAACATTATCTGCGATTATCTGACAAAATTTGTATTATAATTGTTTTTTTTTTATGGCTGTTTTGTGTCAAGAAACTAATTGTCGTCGTTCTTGTTCAATATGAGATATCTACATTTTCCAGGCAATAAATCGATTGTTTACGACGAATAAATAATTTATTTGCATAAGATAGAAAACAACGTCCCACTTTTAGTGGGAAATATGTTGAACAAATACTGAGTATGATTACTGTAAGTGTTGACGATATGACGATAAGTGTTGAATTTTTGACGATAAGTAAGCTAAAAAATTTCAAGGAAGTAGTAGTTTACCAATTGATACTTAAGGAATACTCGAAAGAGATTCAGCGAGAAGCAAAAAATATTATAGTCCTTTCGCGTACTATTAATAAGAAGAAGTATTATAATCTTGTCAAATTTTCGATATCGAGTTTTCACCGGAAATATCCAGTATTTTGAGGTCTCAAAAAACAAAAACAAAACAAAAAAATCGCAGAATATTCAAACTTAATATTTCGTTTACCAGGGGAGGAGATCTGAGAATAAGGTTTTCGTAAGAATCATTCAACCGGAAGTGCGCCATTTCGCTGAATTTTTTTTTTTTCTTTCTCTTCAGTTTTTTGTGATTTTTCTCGAAAACGGCTGCAACAATTTTTCTTTAAACTTTATGAATGAACTTTACACATATCAAATGCTACAACTTTTATTTGTGTGTACTATACAATTCAATCACCTATATAATATTAATTAGAATTAAATATGTTACTAAAATTCCGAGTTTGAAGAAATTCAGTTGACCGGAAGTGTGTTTTTAATGAACAGTTTTTTCCCGTTTTTTTTTTTTTTTTTTTTTTTTTTGTTGCAATTCTCTCCATATAAACATCGACAGATTTCATTAAAGATTTGTTACATTAACCGTGAATAGAAAAAGACCTATCGGTTTTGTTGGCTTATCGATCTTTCGATTTTTTTCCCGAGAAATAAATTTAAAGAAGTTTTTGTTGAAAGAAGGAAGGTTTTTGATTTCCTCAATAAGTTTTAGATTCTGCCATTGAAGATAAATAAACATTTAGGTTAAAATTATAAGTTTGAAAAAGTGAATTATATTTGATTGCAGTAAGAGAAAGTTGTATGAGTTTTCATGCCAGAATTTTTTTTTTTTTTTTAAATCCATTTGATCAAAGTGTTTCTAATAATATTAGCCATGGCCAAAAATTATTCAGCGGAACTTTTGATCGAATTTTATGACACAAAAAGTTAAAAAAAAAAAAAACCACTTGCATACAAATGAGTTTCGTAAAAATAACTGTACTTCATGAAAATGGTACATATTGCATAATATTGACGACATACTATCCCATACTTGTGGAGTATCCCATTTACAGAGAACAATAAAATCGTAAACTCATGGTTACAGCTATACGATGATAACACTTTTGTAAGAAAATAATACATTATTGTATACTCCATATATAAGTATAAATATTCGTAGAGAAAATAGGCCAATGCACTGGAGGCAATAAACTTTATATAGAGAATAATCTCATTAAAATTATTGAAATAAACTGGGACTACCTTTCAATAGATTAGATATAAGTATAAATCTATAATATATTTTTAATACAAATTTTTATAATTAGATAATTTATATAATTATATAATATTATTCATATTAATAAAATGTAATAAAAATAGAAACAAAAACTGAAATTTATTAAAACATTACAGAAATAATTTTTAGATATTTATATATACGTATTTTCATTATCAATATATATATATATAATTTATTTACTTTCTCTAATTTTCTATACAATACATTATCATTGTTTATAAAATTTATGTATATATTGTTTCCTGTGGTAAAACAGATTATTAGATAAAATAATTGAATTAAAACAATAATATGAAATAAAAACAATTTCACATTTCAAATAGAAAGAAAATATTTTAACGTTTTTTTTTTTTTATTGATGTAATAAAAAAATTTATGTCGCTTAACATGCAAAATTTATTTATTTATTTATTTTTTTTTTACAACAGTTATATAATATAATGTGACAATAATAAATTACATAATGTAAATAAATCATTGTTTAAAAGTTGGGCAACAACTTTTAATTAATAAATTTTTTAGGTTTGGTTGAAAATTGGCTGAAATAAATACCTATAAATATACTGTTTACAGTTAGATATTCTTAATTAAACAGTTTTTTTTTTTTTTACACATTTTAAAAATAAATTAAATATGAAAAACTAATATAATTTTACTTAACTTTAACCTTATGTTCTACACAGTTTTCTAAGATATGTACTTCTTACCAGTTGTTGAAGAAAATATTATATACAACGTGAGTGTAAAGTCCTATAATGGGGATGAGAAGGAAAGAATTGGGTTTTTGAGAGAGAGATAAATAAACCGGAAATAATGCTGAACACCTGTATAATCAGAAAGTGAAAAACAAACTGCCAGGACTTTACAAGAATATGGAAATCGGTAGTGAGAGATTTAGAGTGAGTAAAGAGAAAGATTGTCGTTAGTTGCTGATGCGCTGTAACTGATGTATAAACTGTTGAAAGACTGTCCCCTGTAGGGCTTGCGCAGCTGTATATAAAAAGAGTCTCCCACTCTAGTCTGGCCTAAGTAGCGTGTGAGACTTTCAGTTTAGTGTGTGTGTGTGTGTGTGTGTGTGTATGTCTCTCTCTGCTTTAGATCCATCTCTTTGGATCCTATTACAGTCCTTTTACAACTCCCATTCACAGCCTGAATTCGCGTATGTAAAAATAGCATTTTATTCTTTTGTCAAGTAAATAACTATTAATTATAAATTTTATGTGTACAACACAAAAAGGTAATCAATTAGATCAGAAAACTATTTTTTTGAAACACGTACTGTGTTTTCTAGTCACGATCTGGAATAATATTATATTCACACGACCTTTATTACGTGACAATTTTCACTTTCCTAATTGATAAATTTTCTTCAAAAATTCCAATTGTATTAAATATTTAGTTTTCTTTTAATATTCTACAATAGATAGTTGAATGTGATTACCAAAATGGATCGGTGAAAATTGGCAATTGTGGGAACCCCTACCGTCCGTCCATGTTTTTCCAGAATGTCATTGTTATCCAGCAAAATGTTAGACCTTGGTAATATGATTATAAAGTTCCCAGAAATTTTTTTTTTTTTTCAATAAAGTAATACTTCCGGTTGAAAGATTTGAACTTCCTGCGATTTTTCGTTTTTAGAGTTGTAAGCTCTTTCACATACGTCGTACATAACATAACCATCCCGCTAACTCAAACATATAACACGAACAAAACAGATAAAAAAAAAAAAAAGTAAAATATCTATATATATCTTATTACGCTAGATAAATTATTCTAGCGGAAATAACACAATATCTAGATAAATGTTTAGAAATTAAATAAAGATAGACGTACATGCGTACGTATATTTGTGTGTATTTTTAGACCCATGTAGACGTTTATCTATATAAAATCTTTTTAATTTGAAAATTCAAATATTATTTTCACCTTATCTTGCCACTGATTTGTAAAAAAATATATGTCAACCGCTAAAATTGATTGACTCACTGACATTAATTCTTGAATAAAATTTTATTGATGATAGACAAGAATGACATTATTTATTGCTACAATGTACGTCAGTCCATACATTGAATAAAAGATAATATCTATTATGAATACTCAAACGGCTTTCTCTTACTATCGTCAGGGCACAATTTATAGATTTTTCTATTAACTTGGAATTCTCATAACACATCTAATTCTCTCTCCTTGAAGTAATAAAGATGGCGGATCGTAATGCAAATTAAAATGACAATTAAGTGGAAATTAACGTCAGGTCACAGTTTCCCCTAAAACTCTCCAAATTTAGTTTAAAAAAAAAATGTTTCAAATAATAGTGATGGGCCTATATTACTTTCTCTTACTCCTAGTAAGAGGAAGTATTGTAAGTCGGGTTGTCGAAATTTTCGATACACAATCGAGTTTTTCACGGGGGTAAATATGCCGTTTTGAGGTCCCGCGTGAGTCAAAAAGTGGGTTTAGCGATGGTAGTGTGTGTGTGTTTGTGTGTGTAGTGTGTGTGAGGTGTGTGTGTGTGTGTGTGTGTGTGTGATGGTGTGAGGTTATGTATGTAGTTATGATATGTATTTATGTATTAACAGCATAGCTTCAAACACTAAAAAATCGTAGAAAGTTCACAACTTGATATTACGTTTAGGTATCACCATGGGATCAGACGGTGCGTTATGTGTCAATATTCCTCAACCGGAAGTACCCCTTTACTAGTTTTTTTTTTACGTTTTTGCAATTTTCTCAAAAATGGCTCCGAAGATTTTCTTTAAACTTGCTATATCAACTACACATACAAAGAGCAACAACTTTTATTTGAAACATTTCTCCAGGAAAATTCATTTAAGGGCACTTCTGGGGGAGGGGT
>JAAEAF010007064.1:7947-20757 GCA_011037195.1 Triatoma infestans
CAATAAATTTCTAATAAGTTTCTTATATACTAATCTAGGGTACACGATTTATGAGCATATGAAATAACTTATACTATCCTAATATTTATTTTGTTTAGAAGGATTACAGTAGCTTCCTGTATTTCTATAAATTCTCTAGCATTTATTACTATTTTTTTTTTTGTTTTTGTTAAATATCAATATAATCCCCACCACTTTCATAATATAACGCAAGCCTAACTAAAACGTTTAGTTGGTCGTGTGAGTGTTACATACAAAATTTTTGTCTTAATGATGACCTCAAACTCTTTATTTCCTGATAAAACTCAATTTCCAAATTGTATTCAATAAACAACAAATTTCTGTATGAAGAAATTATATTTTATATTCACCAAACTGAAAAGTTATTAAGGATATATTTTAAATCTGGGATTTTATCCGTCGTAGCATACATCAATTTATGTTGTTTCTGACCGGTTTCGGATTCTCAACCATTGCCAGAGTAAGGCTATCAAGAATGGTGGACAATCAACAAGTGTTGATAGTGTAGATTAGTGCGTGACAGTAAACATAAACAATGAAGTGTATTCAGTTGGATAGTGCTGGTAGTTACCCAAGGCAGCATCCCCGAACCTCTCCTCCTATATATACCTTGTACAAAGCTGATATTTCATAGCATCGAAATACGATCATATCTAACTTTGCGGACGATACCGTAATTCTGTTCCTTCATCTCGATCCTGTTATTGTTATTAGGCCTCTCCAGATGCACCTCAACCTGGTTGGTTAGGTAAATGGCGAATCAAAATTAATCCAATCAAATGAAAATGCGTAGTATTTACGCTTCGACGAAAACTCCTAATCATCTGCATTCCATTACACAAATCCCTTACCCATCTGTTATCAATGTACGTTACGTGCTACCTGGGAAGCTTTTAGACAGTATTTGGCAATCCACATATTAGACTGAAAAGACAAGAGTTACCCTATGCAAGACTCATCCGCTAATAAACTCCTCGCAAGACTCATCGACAGACGTTCAAAACTAAATTAAAACAACACAAGACTTTTATATCTACTGTTACTAAAACCAATTTGGTCATACGGTATTGAAGTATGGACGTTCCAATTCACAACGCATCAAACCCATGCAGTCAAAAATTCTTCGGAAAATCCTTAATGCTCCATTTTTCGTATCAAACTTCACTATCCCTAATAGTCCTAATAGACCGGTTTCAGGCGTTCACCCATCATCAGGATGTTTTTGTCAAAACACTGTGATAACATAGACTTGTACAGAGCAAGTCTGTATTATCACAGTGTTTATCAAGACATCCTGATGATGGGCGAGCGACCGAAAAACCGGTAGATGACCACAAAATGATTTTTGACGGAATAATATCTAGACGGAATATCAACAAATTTGACCTTCCAATGATTTTTCATTTGAGATATATATTATATAATATATATACCTTCGCTAAAAAAACTTTTTTCGATTTCACGATACTTCTTATAGCAGTATAAGAAAGTAAAAATTCTGCAAAATCGTTCATCCAGCCGACAATTATAACTTCAACTTCGTGTGCGAATCCTCTAATTGATAATCTAGAACGGAATTATCATTTTGAACATCCAGCATTTGTAGACTTTTAAGATATTTTTTCATGTTTATATGTTGAAAAATAAATTCAATAATTATAATATTTGTTGTGGTTGGTTCCGCAGAGCTGGAAAGCATCAGAGATATTTTCCATGATAGCCAGCTTCTTTTTGTGGTCATTGTCCGGTTTCAGGCGTTCATCCACCATCAGGATGTTTTTGTCAAAACAGTGTGATAACATAGACTTGCACAGGGCGATTGTATCAACTGTATTTGCTTTGTGCAAGACTATGTTATCACACTGTTTTGGAAAAAAACATCTTAATGGTGGGCGAACGCCCGAAACCGCACAATGACCACAAAAAGAAGCAGACTATCATGGAAAATATCTCTGATGCTTTCCAGTTCTGCGGAACCAACCACAACGACCTGAAAATCGCTTTTGTCTATGATCTAGCGAAATCTTGTTTTCTCAAATTCCATTCCTCGTCAGCAGATCATTTCAATCCACTAATAGTGCAACTTTCGTGTCCCACAATACGAGGTTATCCCCTAAGTATTATTATATTTACTTATCATAACTATTGTTACAATTGTAAATTTCAATTAAAAAAAAAGTATTGTGTTTAACATTGTGTTTATTTATACATATTATATATATTTATATAGCAATCACTGCGTCATAAGAATCATTACGGGCCATCAACTCTGCTACCATGATCAATCAGGAATATCAGGGATGCATTCAGTTTGAAGAACTATCCCTTCGAAACTTTTTCCTACTTGAGAAACTTATATACTGTGAAGATTGTCAGACAAATAGGATCAAGAGATTACTGCCTAGAATACCAAACACAAATATCATAATCATCAAGCAAAATATTCTTCTGTTCAAAAAATGGATGAAAGTATGTGTTGCTAAATCAAAATGAAAGTTCATTATCTGGAAAAACCTGGCCTAGAAGTATCACTCCCCCCTCTATAAAATGGAAGGAAACAAAGGAGGGAGGATTATTTAAAGATGGAAATATCTGGAAGTATGAGGAAGTCATACCGAATGAAGAAGTATATACCAACCAATAAAGCACGTGACCTGTCAACAAACAAGCATAAATATCTAGCTGTGCAGAAGCAACACCCCTGCTTCATGTGCACACACATATGTGCGTGTGTGTGTGTACCACAAAACCATGTTGCCATGGTAACATTGCTTTCAGTGAAACCATACTAATACCAAGTTATGAACCACACCATCGTACATACAGTATGGAGGTTGTACCATCTCTCTACCCTGACTGTCTGGCGTACTATCTGTGGATTGCCAACAATAGATCACAACTCTCTCACTCTCTCTGTCTGTCTGTCAGTCTCTCTCTCTCTCTCTCCCGCTTTCCTCTAACCCAATCTATAGATATAGAACCGATATAAAAGAGGATGTATACCTCATATTGTCCCCAATGTATTATTATTGCTTGTAGAGGCAATGGTATGAAATAAACAAGGAAGAAAAAAAAAAAAAAAAAAAAATGGCGTATGACAGACAAAAGTTGTGCCCGACATGACCTACTGAAAGAAATGAATTTATTCCCGTACGAGAACTGAACGACAATTGCACTATATAAAAAAAATAAATCATATTTACTACCTTCAAATTTACAAAATATCCAGTTTCTCGTCTATACTATCAAATGCAGTAAAAACCACTATTCACTTTGAAAAATCTGGTGTGAAACACTCACACAACTTTCTCTTACTCTAGTTCTCAAAATTATAATTGACACATTTTATACTTTGTGTATGAAATTTAATTAAATTCGTCGAAAACTGAAAAAATCTGTCCAGTAATAGCGCACTTCCGGTTTATTAATTTTCTTGAAACTTGGAATTTTGACAATCTTTTTATTTCTAATTAATTTTGTTTGGATAATAGAATTCTATAATCAATTATGATAGCACTTTAGAGAAAAACATAACCCCACCCCACCTCCAAAAGTGCCCTTAAATGAATTTCCCAGAGAAATATTTTAAATCAAAGTTGTAGATCTTTGTATGTTTAGTTTATATATAGGAAGTTTCAAGAAAATCGCGTAAAAGTGAAAAAAATCATTTAGTAAAGTGGTAAAGTAAACGCACTTCCGATTTTTTGGAAACTTGGAAGTTCAAAAAATTAATTCAATTCTAATTAATATTATTTAGACGATAGAATTGTTTAATTTAAACTGAAATAGCACTTTAGATGAAAAACATAACCCCACCCCTCCACCCCTTAACTGCCCTTAAATAAATTTTCCCAGAGAAACATTTCAAATAAAAGTTGTAGCGCTTTGTATGTGTAGTTGATATAACAAATTTGAAGAAAATCGTCGGAGCTATTTTTGATAGAAATGCAAAAAAGTAAAAAAAAGAAACAACAGGTAAAGTGGTACTTCCGGTTGATGAATTTTGACAGATGACCCACTGACAGATGCCATGGTGATGTCTAAACTGAATATCAAGTTTCAACTATCTACGGTTTTTCGTTTTTGAGCTATGCTGTTCACATACACACTCGCACACAGACACAACACACACACCATTTGCTAAAAACCACTTTTTTGGACTCAGGGAACCACAAAACGGATATTTCCGGTGAAAACTCGATATCGAAAATTTGACACGATTACAATACTTCCTCTTAATAGCAAATAAATCTGGTGTTAATCGCTCACATGAATTTCTCTTAATGCAATAAATACAATTATAAAAATTGCTTTAAATTTAGAATATAAATATTGAATTTAGTTGCCCGAATATAAATATATTGGTGTTGTTTCTCCAGCATATAACAAGTGGTATTTGAATTAGTACTCAAAAACCTATTCGGTTGTCTGATTAAAACTACCAGGGAAACCGATATTCTTCAAATTTGGAATTCAACTAATGAGTCTAATGATATAGTAAGATATACGTATAAGTCGTAGAAACATACAAGATTTTGAAGAGGGACTTTACAGGAAAACTTAAACTTGCTGCTCCATCAAAACTTCCCCCCCAAAAAACATTCTTTTGGAAAAATATTCTAATTAAAATTATGGATATTTATGAATATAAATAGTACACGAAGTTTTGAATAAAATGGAGTCATTTTTGAAAAAAAAAAATCCGGAAAACTTGGGGGAAAAAATTCAATAAAGTTGCATTATTGAGCAGGTTTATGGATTATTGAGCAGAACGGTTGTCAGATGCAAGGTAATACCCTACATCTAATTAAACTCAGGAAATATCAAGTTCCCAGCTTCTTGGTGTCAAATTTTCGATATCGCGTTTTTACCGGAAATATACGGTTTAAGGTATCTAACGGCATTTCAGTCTAAAGATGCTCTAATTATGGGTCCGGACATGGCTGTTAATGAGATGCTGCTGTGTCGTCATTCACGTACCTCTCCTCTCAGACATTTGGTTGGATCCTCTTTACTGGGCATTATGATTGAAGAAGACACCTACCTCTATCTAATGGGGCTCATATAAGACCCATTTGTAGTATGTGAGATGAAGGAAGAAACACTTATCCATCTTATGGCAAAATTTTTCGGTTTGTAGAAAATTAGATATAGGATCTTTGGTCGGAACAGAGTCTGTGGAAAAGCTTAGACTATTTCCCTTTAAGGTTATTGTCCGATTTGTTCGGACTGTTTAGAATCTTTGGTGGGTTAGATCCAGGTCTGGATTTCTAGACCCCATTTATTTTATTTTATTTTTTGGCATGGAGGTAGCGATATGGGCCCAGTGGGATTTTGGGTAGCGTAGAACTTGCCTCCCTCCCCCCCAGAGACGAATAATAATTATAGTAGGAACAGGGTGCCGAGAATTTCTGCTATGTCATCAATATAGATTGTAATTGGGTCAATATGGATTTTCCTGGGATAGTTAGGAATGTCAGCAACATATATAGTGAATAGCACTGGTCATAGTAGACTGCCTTGTGGTACATGTCTATCCGAGATCTGAATGCTGCATCTAACTCTGAAACGCAGACGGAACGATAGAATTGGTAGTGAAGGTAAAATGTTTTAATTTTTATTGAAGTGCTGGGTATCAAATTCTGTCGAAAGCCTGTGTCACTTCCAGCACAGCATAGGTGTTCTATAAATATATAAATAAGGCATTCCTTATTCTTGTTTTTTTTTTTTTTTTTTTTTTTATTCTTGTTACTTACAAAACTGTGCTACCTTGTTACCTAATTTTGACCGCATTTATAGACTTTATTCTATCAAGCTCCAATAATACTGATTGGATAGTTTTAGGTAAATCTCATGTCATAAGCGGCCTCTACACGGTCAATAATATTGTCAATATCAGTATTGACAATATAACCATCAATACTCGTGCTAAACAGTTTCAATATTTCATTACCTTACAAGATCAATATTATTGTCAATACTTTTGTCAATAACTGTGCTCATTAGTTACTATTTCTGTCACTAGGAGAGGGAATTTACGTGTTTGTACTCGTTATTTTGTTGGCTTTTTTTACCTTAAAAAATGAATAATCGTACAAAAGCTTGCGTAGCCATTATTTTGGCGTTTGGCACTGCTCATAAAGTCCCTTAACCTATTATAATAGTATCGCTTTTGTTTTGTACAGGTTAGTTTCAACGTTGTATAAAACTATTGAACTGAGTATTGATGGAAATATTGGCGCCGCCCCTACACGGTCAATAATATTGTCAATATCCCCTCCAATTCTCAGTATTGATACACGAATCAGAAAATCTGAATTTCATCAATACTCTTGTGAATACCGACCATCAATACAATTTTTTCACCTTACATGGTCAATATTATTGTCAATACTCTAAAGTATTGTCAATATTATTGACCGTGTAGAGGTCGCTATAGACTGATATAAACAAGATAAATTTAAATATAATGTAATTATTTCATAAATTTTTCAAGAAATACGTTTGAAAACTCGGAACTAAATGATATCATTGTAAGTGTGTAATAGGATCCGAAGAGAGGGATCCAAAGCAGAGAGAGAGAGAGAGAGAGAGAGAGGGACAGTCTCACTCACTAGTTTAGGCCAGACTAGAGTGGAAGAAAGTGTTTAAATACAGCTGGGTCAGCCATAGTGGGGAGTCTACCGTCAGTCATGCAGTAGAGTTCATACAGCAGTCACAACGCGTCATCAACCTTTCTCTTTTTACCTCTCACTACCATTTTATATATTTTAGTGCAAAGTCTAGGCAGTTCGTGCTATTTTTCAATTATACAGTGTTCACCCATTCTTCTAGTTTATTTATCTATACAACCCATTTTCTATCCTTCTGAAACCCATTATAAAGTGTTCTAGAGAAAATTCTGTATACTGAAAGAATCAACCTGTAATGTTTAATAACTTTCTTCAAATGACGCATTTCTGTATTTCGTTTAATGGTCCTTAAATTGTTCGTTATGAAGACCCGAATATTATACTGATACTCCAATTCAGGGGAAAGTATAACTTACCCAATTTCCAGAAACCTAAAATATATTTCCCTGATGAGAAGTTTCAAATAATTAGGGATAAGTCAAAATATGGATAGTTAATATATCTGATTAAAGAAAGATGATGGAGTCTTTTCAAGGAAATTGCGGACAAGTGTATAAAAAAAAAATGTTTAAGTTGTTACCACAAATTAATGAATTATGATCCTATCCTAGCTTCTTCTGTGATATCTAGCGTAATTTAAAATTTGAGTTTACCGCGATATAATGTAATTGAGTGATTTTGTTAAACAAACGAATACAAACATACATAAGTAATCACTCATACAAAATGAGATCATTCTTTACAAATATTTTTCTTGTATGGACCTTTATTTCCGGTTATTTGACCCGATTTATGATAATCGATCCATTAAGAGGCGGAGTTAAGAAAGTATAAAGTAAAAATGTTTGTTGGTAGTGACGTGAAGAATAAAATGTTTTATATAAAGAGCATTCTGGGGAATGTTTGAAATTAAAACTAATGAAAAACGTCACCAACATTGGGATCAATAACATTATGCGGGTTGGATCAAACAGAGGAAGATGGTTCTAGCAAGAAGAGGTCTCTTCCTCTATAACAGGAAATGAAGTTTATAACTAACCATTATCTCTGATCACTGGCGGCTTTAAGTCTGTTGACACCCCCATCTTTTTAAATAGCACACTTTTTGATTTCTTTACTCCCCTAGGGGAACAAAAAGATATTTTCACAATTACTTTTTTTTTTTTTATAATAATGGTTGCTGAGATAAACAGATAGATAGACAAGTTTATTACCACTTGAATAAATAAATCCAATTTTTATTTATATATAATTATTTAACTCTTATACAATAGACGTGAGAGAGTCACTAATTTATTCCTTGTAAATTTGAAGTGGGTGTCCTAAAGCTCGCAAAGCCTAAAGTTTTTGGAATCATTCATCATTGAAAAAAAAAAAATGAAGTAACGGTGGAAAAAAATGCTAGAATCTACTACATAGCAGTCGACACTTTTTGTCAAAAGAAACCTCTTCTCAAAACATGAAGGATTAAGACCAATGAAGAAGCAAAGGACTTTTTAAGGCTCATGGCTTGAGAAGAACAGCGGCGTTCTTATTTCACAACCATCCACCAATAAAAATCGCCTTTTGGCAAGCCTTAGCTCTTCATAAGCGGTTGCGCCAAAGTGCAAGACCTAAGTTCTGGTTGTTTTCATAAAAAAAAAAAAAGGCTAATTGGTTAGGACATTTGGAGAAACAGAATATAAAAAAAAATCCCCAAACAGGGATTATGTCGGTTATTTTGAAGGTCAAATAAGATAAGGAAGACCAAGGCTGCGTAAATGGGATGATGTGGAGAGGGTGTTGAGAATGATTGAATTAGGGGATGGGTCAGGATAATGGAATAGGACTGAGTAAGCAAATATGATTGGGGGCTTCTATATATTTAGGGCTCCTAATTTAACTTTCTCCTATATTTAGGGCTTCTCTTGCTATTTGTGGTCTATTTTATTTAAATTTAGAAAGGTTAAGTCCCCTTCCAGAAATATCGAGTACTGAGAGAGATAGGGAAGTTAATAGGCCACGCAAAAATTTTCACGCTTAGCTGGCTCTTCTTTTAGTGTGTCAGCACTTGTAGGGCGGTATGAACGCGAACTCGGGCACCGTCCAAGAACAAAAAAAGATCCTTGATTTTCATGCCAGCGAAGAAAAGAAGGTTTAGATGATTTACAATCAAATTTCATAAAGTTTTCTATTTCAATATCGAAAAGGATAGCGGCTTGTTATTATTTCCACTAAAAAAAAAGGAGGTTCTTACTTTTTGTAACATGGCCCCCTTTATTAAATTATCTGACCGTTTTTAATCTTAGAACTTTTCTCGTTTCACTGAACTACTTTTATGTCCTGAAAAGTGGACATGAAGATAATAAGCCAGACTTTGACGTGGCAGAAAATCAGAAACCATAATCATAATCAGAAACAAAGCTGCCAAGTTGCTGCGACTTGTGATAAATGAGAAAAGAAAACAAAATATATGCATGCAGGAGGAAACCTATGCGCGGAAGATACGTGTCGATGGACGGTTACAAGTTTAAGAGGGTAGATACGTTATCTATTTAGGGTCTCTTGTTCTAGAGATAATGAAATTAGACTAGAATTTGAAGGAAGGTTGTTGCTGGCTAATAGGTGATATTTTAGGCTCAGTAATCTTATGAAGAGCAAAGTAGTAGCGAGGGCTACAAAGATATTCCTCTACCAAACACTTCTCCGTCCTGTCCTTATCTACGGCTCCGAGACGTGGATCTTCACAAAATCTGATGAAAAAGCTCTGGTAACCTTCGAGAGGAAAATCCTTCGCAGAATTTATTGGCCCAGTGAAAGAAGGTAGAACCTGGCGAAGGTGTACAAATCAGGAGAAGATTCGGCTCTATCGTGAGTCAGATGTTGTGCAAACAATAAAGCTGGGCAGGACATGTTCATAGGATGGATTGTACTGAGGTCTCAAAAAAGATTTTGGAGGCAAGGTTGGACCGCATTAGAAGAGTTGGACCGCTATAGGAGGCTGCGTTGTGTGGATGGTGTGACGGAGGACGCAGTACTAGCTTGGCATCCGGAACTGGATGGCAACTGCAATGAATCGACAACTGACGAAAGAGCATCGAGGAGGCCAAGGCTCACTAGTGGGCTGTAGCGGCAGTCATGATGATGATACCCAGAATTAGCCAAAAAAAAAAAAGCCTGCTAAGACGGACAAAATCCTGGATGATGTAAGAAGAGAAGCACTTAAAAAACCAAAGCAACTGCGACTAAAAATCTATTGAGGGTCCCTTCGGTGAATCTGTAACTCCTGGGATAACCCCGCTGGGTTGTTGACCAACGGAAATCAACCTCACTCGCTTGTAACAAAAATTAAACAATCTACAAACACACACACATATATATATGTATAGGATGTCCCAGGTATATGGATAACGCCTTTTTCGGAAGCTAAGATAGCTAGAAAAAAACTAAAAAAATACGTGTCCCTGTAGTTTTTTGCTAGAAATCCAAATTTAATTTACAAATTTGTTTTGGTGCTTCCAGAAGCAAGATACAGGCAACCAACTTCATTTTTTCAAATGAGGAGGTGTGGTTTTTATTTAAGAAATAGATTCCTCTATTTTTTGTAAGAAAAATTTACTTGAACGGTTTTTTTTCTGTGAGCTTTTACAAGTTATGAATGAAAACATTATTCCTAAAAGAAATTTCAAAATGATATTATAATGGTTTTTTGATTGAATAAGAAGAAAAGTACTATTTTATTCCAAATTTTAATCCTCATTAATTACAGATCTTGCTCGAACTGGCCCCCACCATTAGAGATGTATTTCCTTGGTTTTAAGGTACAATTGGCAGGAAAAAGCATGTGAATACTTACCTATTGGTAGGGGCCAGAAGTTGCTGCGTGTATCTCGCTTCTGGAAGCACCAAAACAAATCTGCAAATTAAACTTGGTTTTCTAACAAAAAACTACGGGGACACGTATTTTTTAGTGTTTTTCTAGCTATCTTAAGTTTCCGTTAAAAAGCCGTTATCCATATACCTTGGGATACCCTGTATATATAATTTATTTCTGTTAGAAGTAAGAAAAAATAAATAAATAAATAAAAACCCAGCTATCCATTGTGTATTTTGAACGCTAGATTAATTAAACTTGGCATAAAATGAAAATTATTTTTCTTATTTGAGCGCTGATACAAAGCCCCCATTATAAAATTTGTTTCAAAATATTACTTCTATAAATATTTAAACTTCATTTGGTCCTTGGCATAAATTAATTTAATTGAGTGTAAAGATGTTAAATCTAATGAATAATTTTAATCATCAGTGGAAAAAGGAGTCCCCCCCCACCCACCCACCCACCACGCCCGCTCTAATACAAATTACAAAAAAAAATAAAACGGCTATGTAAATGTAACATAATTAATTAAACAATTAAATGTAATGATGAGGAATGGAAATAAGTTGGTTGGGTAAATTGTTTTTGAAAAGTGAAGTGAATGGAAGAGACAAGTGCAATCTTGAAGCACCAACCCAAGTACAAACTGAAAAGGATGGCTGGATGGATGGATGGATGGATGGATTCTGCTCTCTATTTCCTCCCCCCCCCCACTCTCTCGCACCTACACTAAGAAGAACTGAACTGTGTTTTTAGTAAAAGTTGGCAGGGTAAAGAAGAAGTAGAAGAGCGAGTTAACGAGTTCAGACAACATTGTTTCGGAAGAGAAACAGCGCGTAGTACGGGACGCCTTGTACGGCCATAATAAAAGATTGTAGACAACACTCTCAGAGAAATGGTTCTTCTTTTTTTTTCCTTTATACTTCTTCTCCATCTTCCATTCTTTTCCTTTTTGCTTTCTCCTTGTCTTTGGGCTGATTAAGGGAAAGAAGAAAATGGTTTAAGGAGGAGAGAGTAGGTTGGATGTTTTGTTCAATTACATTATCTCATATCCTGATCAAGATAACTAGAGTAAATGGAGCTGGCAAAATAATAAGGTATACTACAAAAAAAAAAAAAAAAAGAAAAAAAAAAAGAGAGATAGAATGAAACAAAGAAGAAGAACGGTACAGATATAAAAGGATTCTCCAAAGCTTCAAGAAAATATCATTAAGTTTTAGTACTATTACGTTTTAATTTCCAGCTTCATACTTTAGTGATGAAAAATCTTATAAAGCTTGAGAAAATTTCTAAAGAATTCAAAGAGATGTAAATTCTCTTTTTTCTTTGCCGGAAAGTTTTTAGACAAAACGTCGTTCGTTATTTTATTATTATTTTTACTTTCTCTTTTCATTGGAAATATCCGTTTTGAGGTCCAAAAAAATCTGCTATGAAACACTCACACAACTTTCTCTTACTCCAGTTCTCAAAATTAAATTGACAAATTTTATAGTTTGTGTAACAAATTTTATGAAATTTGTCAAAAACTGAAAAAAAAAAACTATTCAGTAAAAGCGCACTTCCGGTTTACTGATTTTCTTGAAACTCGGAATTACAGCCATCTATTTATTTCTAACTAATTATGTTTGGATGATAGAATTGTATAATGAACTAGGATAGCACTTTGATGAAAATCTAACCCCACCACTCCCCTAAAAGTGCTCTTAAAAGAAATTTCCCAGAGAAATGTTTTAGATAAAAGTTGTAGATCTTTGAATGTTTAGTTTATATGTGTAGTTCCGAGAAAATCGCGAAAAAGTGAAAAATATCATATTTAGTAAAGTGTTAAAACAAAAACACTTCCGGTTTTCCGATTTTTCTCAAACTCGGAATTTCAACAAGATATTTAATTCTAATTAACATTATTTAAATGACCGAATTGTCCAATAACCTGAAATACCACTTTAGAGGGTAACCTAACCCCACCCCTCCCACAGAAGGGCCCTTAAATCAATTTTCCCAGAGAAATGTTTCAAATAAAAGTTGTAGCTCCTTGTATATGTAGTGGATGTAACAGGTTTAAAGAAAATCCTTGGAGCCGTTTTTGAGAAAAACGCAAAAAAGGAAAAAAAGTCAACTAGTAAAGTAGTACTTCTGGTTGAGGAATTTTGTCAGATAACGCACAGTCAGATCGCATGGTGATACCTAAACGGAATATTAAGTTTCAGTTTTCTACGGTTTTTCGTTTTTGAGCTATGCTGTTCTCATACACAGACACACACACACACACACACACACACACACAGACCATTTGCTAAAAAC
>JAAEAF010007065.1:0-45188 GCA_011037195.1 Triatoma infestans
TTAAACCTCCGGCTTAACTCCATACATTCCGGCTCCAGTTCCGCAGGTCATTTTGGATCCATCCGTGAACCAGGATCCCTCAGTCCGGCCTCGTTTTTCCCCACTTTAGCACATTCCGATCTTCTGGTTGCGAATAACTACATTGATTCATATTTGTGTTTCTCCGCTCTTTGGATTCTATGAATCTATAATGATTCGGATCCCATTATATAATGGATGTGTTAGGTGGAGAGAATTTAGGTCTGGTTCGATGATATAAGAAGAAGACTTGGTTAACACTGGTTAACTGATATATTAATTAAGAGACATAGACTGCCAGGACTTTACAATAGAGTAATGTTTTAAGATAGATTGGTATGAAAATGACACGTAGTAATTGGATTTATTGAACTGAATGCAACTGTCTTTTTATAAACTGTCTGTCGCTATATTTATACAGCTTCTCCCACTCCAGTCCGAGAGAGTGGTTGAGCTTCTCTTTGCTCTCTTTTGTTGCTGAGCTTCTCTTTGGTTACATATTATACGGACTAAAAAAAAAATTTTTTTGTAGCATTTTAATTGATTGATCAGTTTTGTAATGTCTGTCTGTGACATATTTAAGATGAGTCTAAACCAAGGACAATAAATTGAACCAGGCTAATAATAGGAAAAATCTCGAATATAAAATGAATTTAAAAACCAAATTCAAGATCACTTATAAAGCCGTACATTACACTCTACACTTTAAGTAAAACTTGTAGATATACATATTGAGTATTAAGTATAAATAGTGCGTATCTATTTAACTATCGCTACTGCCTCTTGGCGGCTCAATTCCTCAAGGACAATACAGGATTCTTTCTGAAGAAAAAAATCACAATTTTTTTTTTTTTTTTTTTTTTTTTTTTGTTTTTAAGGGCTCAGGTGATCACATTCACTTTATTGAACTGGGAGCCTGGATAGAGAGTATCATAAATTTGTTTATTGCTCTGAATCATTACCAAACTTTGTTTGTTCCAATTTACAAATTTATTATTTCCTAATAAAAACATTACGACATCAACGGCTATTGCAGTGAAGAAGTTCTTTTTACTCTCTATAGAGAAGAGTTATTATTTTAAAATAAACCATAACTCTATCTAATTTAGTTTTGTAAATCCAAATTGTAAGTTGCACATGTTCCATGTTTTAATTTGTTTAATAATAAAATAAGAGTTGTTATTTTTATTATGACATTTCTATAAACTTTCCTATCCTATTACTGATAATTTCCTTGAACTTTCTCCCACTATTATAAAACAATTTACTTTATGATTTATTTGATGATATAATTGAATTTTTATTTATTTATTTATTTATTTTTTAACTAAATGTTACTTTTTCTGCACAATCAGACAAAACAATACATTTAAATAATGTTAACATAATCATTAACTCATATCTTTGTTATAACTATGTATATTTGCAGGTGTGTTTACAGAATTTGTTTAATAAAATTATCTTTACAACCGTTTATATGTAGATTTTAGCTGACGCCCTGGCAAAGGAAGGCGCTGTGTCTCCTCTTATTGGGCCAGAGCCCTTTTGTGGAGTCAGTGACCAAGTATTTCTGGAAGAAATCAAGAAGGAGGAGGTGGCTAAAAGAGCTCGTCTCTGGAACACCATCCCGGGACTGAGGCAGGCCAAGGTCTGTCTGGGCGGTTATAACCAGGAAAGATCGAAAGCCTTCATCAGTCTGAGTAAGAATAGGATCCGTATTCTTACGGGGTTCCTTACGGGGCATTGCAGACTCAGGGGTCACCTGAGAAAGCTTGGCCTAGTAGGTGACGGCATATGCAGATTCTGTGGAGAGGCGGAGGAAACTCCGATTCACCTCCTCACGGACTGTGATGCCGTCATTCAAAGAAGATTTAGTAGTCTGGGTTGTTACCAGATAGGGAAGGAAGAAATACCTACCCTAGAACCTTCCAGGATCCTGAGATTTCTCAGGGAGTTAAACCTGGAGAGGGTGCTATAGATGAGCTAGCTCATCTTAGGCACCAGGGGGGGTACAATAGATCAAGAATGGTCGCGGTACAGAACCCTGAGAAAAAAAAAAAAAAAAAAAAATATGTAGATTTTCTTTTTGTGACTCATGCATGTTCTGGTATATGCTAAACTTGATCACTTTGTTGTCCATGGTGTAATATGAGAATTTGACTTTTAAAGGTTTCTGGATTAAGAGGTTATTGAGAAGTATACCTATCTTTGGCGGATAGCTATGGTATGAGGCCATAAGCTTCGGATGGATATATAATTGTTAGAGAGGATGTGGCCGTTAAATAATAGTCGTAGGAAATGGTGGTTAGGGAACTAGAGAGCAGAAAATGTATTGTAGATAAAACTGAGTGGACGAACTAAGAGTTATGAGAGCATAGGGTTGTAGGGCGAGTTAAAATTCTTACTTGTCCTGACGATTCGACTAGTTTGGCTAGCTTGTAGAAAACTCTCTGGCATATAAGAGAAACTGCTTGACCAAGAGCTGAGTGATGGCAGTTGAATACTCACTGGAAGCTTTTACTTGTTAAAACTATACTGTAAATCCCTGGAAGATATAAACTTTGGAATGTTTATTGCCAGACAGGTTGTTTGATTCTTGAGAGTGATTTTTGCACATTCTTCGAATGTCGATATCTATAACTGATGTAGGTTTGAAACAGCAAAGCTTTAATGCGATTTATTGGAAATTTCATGTTGCTAGCGTACTCGGCTCTGGTTAAGCTTGGTACTTGGAAGTTGTAGCCCAAGGGATTCGTGCCTTACGATAGCATGACAGAGGAAATAATGAGCGTTAAGGTAACCAACCGTAAGAAAATAATAATGCCAAAGCGGCTGGCACCAGCAACATGTTGCTGCCAACACTTACTGTCAGCAGGAGAGTGTTTAATCCATTATATCTATTCATTCAGAAATAATATGCGTGATTGTAAACTATCAAATCAATGAATAACCTTTATTTTTTTATCTTGTCTTTAAAATATATCTTTGATTTCATCTTTAATATATTTATATAAGGTTTAATAAATATCTATTTTATCTTTTCTTTTAAAATATACATATCATATATATATGACAATAAATTCCAAGATAATAAAAATACTTGCTTTATTTGTAAAATTATATTTTATTACAAATATATTTATGAGATTATTAATTTAATCGTAATAAATAGAAGAAAGACGTTGGAGTAATAAAAGTTTGGGGGGGAATATTTTTGAAAATTTATAAGGTATCCTTTGGTAACTTCTCTTAAATACGGAGTTTTTTAGATTTGTGTGATGGTCTGGAGAGTGTGTATGGTTGGAATATATTACAGTTTCTAAATTAAAACTGATATAATGAGATGTTGCACTGGATGAGTACGGTAATGGCCAGAGTTGTTTTTAAAGAAAAAGAATTCTTTGTTGTTCTACATTTCTGGTATCATTGGTAAAATTGATTTTTTCGTTTCAATCTCAACGTTCTCAACTTACACTTCTCTCCCACCTTAAAGAGCTCCCTCCTGAAGAAGGGCACCAATGATACCCGAAATGTAGAGCGACAAAGAATTCTTTTTCTTTAAAAACAACTCTGGCCATTGCCCGTATATCTCATTATAATTTTAAGGCCTGACAATTTGAAAACCATTTTAAAACTGATATAATTTTTAACCCAACTTATTTGGAAAATATTTCAGCCAGATATTAGCATTTTTATGATATCAGATTACCCACTGACCGCCAAACTGAGAAATAATTTTAATGATTATTTATATCTCTGTAAAATATTAACCTCATACACACACACACACACACACACACACACACACACACCTACACACACAAAAGAAACTTTCTGGCCGAAAAATACTCTATATTACGTTGTTAGGACAGAACTAGGTCAACCACATTTTTTAGCAACTCAGGTTTTTAAAAGAGCGATAAATTACTGGATTAAGCTGGTTCAACTTCCGGACAATAGAATACTAAAAGCAAATGTTCTGAAACTGTATGTAGGCTGGATTCTGTATGTCGAGATAATAATTACAAATTGGGTCAGCCAAGTAAGATGCCATGCAAAAAATTTGGGTGATTCCGTATTATTCTTCTATTCAAACAGTAAAGAATATTTAAAATCAAATAGAGAAAATATTATACAAAGATTTAAAAACCACTTACTTTGCTGTGTAACGACTTTAATAATGTGTAATTTGTGTTAATTACTCCACACTCTATAGTACTCTTACAAAAAATAATTAATGATTATTAAAATCTCTATAAAATAGTCCCTCCCACGCACACAAAAAATACTGGAATAAGAATCTGTTTTATTAGTATGCAAAAATATTATACAAAAAAATCCCTATCAATTTTAGGGAACAAAGGAAAAAATATCAAGAAGAAGATTAATTTTCTTCTTCAACTTCTTGGAAGGACTTGTAAGGGTATGTCTAGGGGATCATACATTTGTGGCCGCTGTCAGTTGTAAGTTAAAACCCTTAAGGCATTGGTATAGAAGTTGTACTACTTGAGTCCTTTAGAATCATGTATATCATTGCATGGCATGTGTTACAAGATTGCGCGATCATTATGTCTCTTTGCATAGCATGTACAAGAACAGATGGCTGTTCAGAGGGCACTCACGCCTCCTTGTCATTGAGCAAGTCTCTCACAATCGACGAACAAAGAGACGAAACTCACATATCATGTTAAAAACACGCACACCTAATTCTTTCATCTCTTTTTTATATCATTCCATCCTCTGTTAGACCACTACACCCCTGTTCAAACACACAAAATATATACAGACACACGCACACTCATATATAAATATATATATATACTCTCGTTACGCAGACCGAGGTAAACCACTCTAGAATGAATCGCCTACGCGTCTTCTGTTCAATATGTTATCACAGACAAGATTGCGATGATAATAATTTCTATGCAACACCCTAATCCTTATCGGGAAATCAAAAAAAAAAAAAAAAAACTTTTTTAATTTATTTATAAATAATACCCATCCACAAATTTAATAGTTTTGATTGACCCCCCCCCATACTTTATTTTCGGACTTCTTTGCTAGATAGCATTGAAACGAATTATCAATTTGCGACTTATTATTATTATTAATTATTTGTCTGTGGGGAGGGACTAAACTATCCAAACGCTATCCAAAGCCTCACTGGGCCTACATGGATACCCCCAAGAAAAACAACAACAAACCGAGACAAACCCAGTCTAGAACAAAAATCCAGAGTGGGATCTAATCCATCTAAGATTCACCGCAGTCCGAATAAATCGGACAATAACCTTAACCGGAAATAACCTAAGCTCTTCTACAGACATCTATTCCGATCAAAAGTCCTGAACCTAATTTCCTAACAACCCAGGCAATCAGTCATAAGATGGATAGGTGTTTCCTCCTCTATCCCACAGACTCTACAAAATGGATCCGGCATGAGCCCCATTATGTAGAGATGTCTCCTTAAACCACAATGTCCAGTAAGAGATCCAACCAAATGCCTGAGAGAGCACTGTGAAAAACATAGCAACGTCTGACTAATGACCATGTCCGGACCCCCGATGAGCATTTTGGACTGCCGAAAACCAACTGAGCTCATCCATAAGGATGAATGCTGTGAAGCTGTCCATGTCTGGAAGCCTGACAGACATGTGCCAGAAAACACGCCAACAGCCTGCTCAGGACCAATGAAAGGAAGAGGGGCACCTAATTTGGCAAGCCTATCCACCTCCTCATTCCCAAAAAATTCCATGTGACCTGGCATCCAAACTACAAGCATATCCATCAGTCTTTTAGAACATTCTAACACCTACCTGGAAGTGACGGCTCACGAACTCAGCGCCTTCAGCGCAGCTTGGCTGTCCGAGCAGATACAAACACTTTTAAGTTAGTGTTACGTACCCTCTCATCCAAGGCACAACAAAGAATAGCGTAAACCTCAGTCTGGAAGACTGTGGCCCATTCACCAAGATATATTGCCAAATGATCTCCGGTCTCAAAATAGACCGCAGCTCCAGAGCTACCATCTATTCTGGAACGTCCGTGCAACACCGGAAGTAATTATCAGGTCTCACACCAGATGGACCCAATCTTGACCAATCTTCCCTAGAGGGTAATCTGACACTGTAAGAATTAATTTGCGATTGTCCATTGTTGAAACCATACACAAATACACATATAGAACCGATTTCCCATCACTTTTTTGAACTGGAAGACCTGAAAACATGTATTTCCTGTAAAAAATCAATTTGTACTATTGTAATAGTTTTTGTTCTTGCACAACAGTACTTTAATACTTCTTCATTAGATATAGCAGATTTTTTTCTATAGAGGATAGCGCATTGCGATCTGAAAGATCTATTGTGTCCCACCGGAGCTTTATCAGTGCACTGCAGGCCTCTCGTTACAGGCAACACAGTCAATCACCGGGCAATGAGCTGTTCTTACAGCAGTAAGAATAAGTACAATTTATTATACTTGCTGTTAAAAACGATAAAAGTTTTATATATATATAACAAAAACGTAGTTAATAACATCATTATGTATGCGTGATGTTAAGTGTGATAGATAAAATCTGAATTTAAATCAATCTGACATAAATAATTACAAAATATTAAGATAGTCATTCAAGGAAGAAGTATTACTTAAATAAATGTCTGTATAAATTATGTTAAACTGTCGATAAAGTTAACAGGCGCAGTAGCAGGAAAGAAAAAAATAAATATATAATATATATCTCATATTTGCCTATATGTAGTTGGGAGGGTAGGCGGTCTCTTACATCATTCAATATAGAACTCAGTTAGCCGGAAGGCAGAATGTGCTGCTAAGCAAATTGTCTACGTGTCCATTTATTGAAAAAAAAAATTTTAAATCATAAAAGGTCCCCTACTTTATTTTTTTTTTTTACCAATTTTTTATAAAAGAAGTTTAAAATTTATTATTTTGCCATATATTTCATTATTTATTTTAAGAAATTTAATACAGTATAATTTAAACTGCACCTTTTCCATCCAAATTTGGTCAAAATAATAAATCAATTTTTTTTCATCTTGTGCGAAATATTTGGGTTTGTATATAAATATTGCTAACATTTTTGCATAATTTATATAATAAATTCAAGGTAGTTATTATTCTGAAAGTGATTTTTTTGTGGCTAATGCTGGTTATTTGTCTTCAATGTTGACTCTTGATAGACACTTTTGTGTCTAGAGATCGTAATTACAACGATTGCGGTCTCTAAATCAAAATGTTTCTTAAGTAAGTAATTTAATTCACTTCCTAACTATCAGTAATTTATTTGGTTGATATAAATTTATAATAATTTAGAGATAATGCTTATGTAAAAATTTATAATAAAATTATTATATTTGAAGTCCTTTGTGTTTTTTTTTCTCGATTTTTGACATTATTAAGCATTTCATGAATTTTGGTAAATACGTCAATATGAACTTACTATATGTTTGTTAGACTGTGTGCCAAACCATTCGCGCTCAAATCAATGATTCACTTCATGATGTTAAAGTGTACCCAGAACCTGTGCACTTGACCATCCTCTTTATCACTTTTCAGCGCTTGATCTTAAGTCTTCTGAGATGATCTTCCATATCGTCTAATTATCGTAGGTGTGCCCATTATTTCTGTTGTATATATATTATTAATTGAAATGTATATATTATATATAGAAATAGTTACTATTTTTCATATATATATATATTTTTTCTTTTGGGGAGTCGACGTCTGTGGTCTTTAGCGCCCTCAAATCACTCTTCTTTCACGAACCACGGCCAGTCAAGCTGGGATTGCACGTTATCCTATATGGCCTCCACACACAACCCTTGCTCAGCAAAATAGGGTGGAGCCTTAGGTTGTCTAGTACCTTTCCACACATCCTCTCTTATACCATCGATCTAGTTGACGAAGAGGAATGTGGAATATTTTGTGACAACCCTTAACCAGCTAGAACTAATTGTTTGTATGCAAAACTAAAGATATTTTTTGTAACACACTAAGCATTATATACATACTCCTTACATAAGAAATTTACTATATAATCTATTCTTCTATAACCTATCAGGAGGCTATTTATTGTACTAACTAGGAATGTGCAGTGCTTTTAACAAAAATGATCCTGCACATCCTAAAATGAACTAATCCTAAAATAAAACTTGACCTAATGGAATTGAAATACTTTTATAAATTTTCTTTCAACCCCGAGATAAAAAACTTAACCTAATGATTCATTCCAGTTCCTGGTAAGTGAATGGAGATCTAGTTTGTTCTGATAATGTTTTAGTTTCAAACTTCGATTTACCTACTGTTTTATGTCCGTTATTATAGTGAGTGGCTCCAGTTACATTTGGAAGTATGGGTATGAAATTTTAGTAATTTAGTTTTAATTGATCTGCTACGTATATTTTGAATTTGAAGTTCTTTATGTAGCTGAATATTTCTTATAAACAATGGGGGGGCATTAATTGTGATGCGTAAAATTGAATTTTGTAGTCACTGTTGTTTGTTAATTTTTATCTTCTTTGTTGGTAAGCAGACGGGGCAGGCATATTTTAATTGGCCAGATAAGTGTTTCGTTCAGTAATATGATATTTTTCATATAGTCCTATTCAATTTTTGATTATCAAATATAAATTAATTACCAATTAATTTCGTATTTATTACGCAGATGGGACTTTGAAAGACCGGAACTTTGAGCTATAGAAATTGCAGATGAGCCAAATCAGTGGTGCATTTAATCAGAACCAACCAAATATTGCTAGGCCATACTTATCAATATGTAGGATAAGCGTCATTCCGCCCGGTCTTCAAGGATCCTAGAATAAAACATTCCACTTCCTTATCATATGACCTTTCACAGTATTTGCTTAGCTTTCTACAAATTTGCCACCGATGTCGCTCATCTACAATTCCTACAGCTCAACGTTCCCAACCCCTTCAAAACCCTATCTGCCACTACTTTTTTTACTAAAAAAAATTAGTGCCCAAATTTTCTCGATGCAGTGTTTTATTTTTAACCTAAAAGGTCAGCGCTGCGGTTACATTCGGCGCTTTTTATTCTGCCTCTGCAACCTGAGGCCACTGTTTTTTGCTGTTTTTCATTCTGGGTCAAAACCGTTAAAACCTCCAAGAAAATTGTGTCTTGAACGCGTTCACTAATGGCTAATTTCTAATTAATCTGATTTGTTTCATTTTGGATCTGAGAAGTACCCAATTCATCAAACTCAGTAGGAAATGATTTCGCCTGAAAATTGTCAGGATTACAATAATTTCTAAAACCGTTTTTGAATTAGTTTCCATTCCATTCTTAACCAACCATTGATTGCAGTAGTAGATTTCATTTTCCTAATTAATACTTAATGAAATAGGCGACAGATAGTTGAGTGGTTAGATGAGTATTGAGGATTGCAAATAGCTGAAATGTATTGTTATACTGGGAGGTTCCTGGGCTTATATTATATTAAGTAAAGTATGTTTCCTATTCTCCTTCGTCCATTGCAGTTGACTGACCGGTAGTTGGACGTAAACCTGCCTGAAAGTACAGACTTTACTGTTCCTTAACGTATGTAAGTATACTTCCGTATCACCTCACAACATCATCACCAAGTTAAAAACCTTGTTTTCTTACTATTTAAAGATGTTTATTTAAATGGAAAATTTAACATTTCTATTTATCTATTTTTCATTAACGGAATAAGTTCCGAAGAATTTTTCAAAAAATATCTTCAATGATGAAATATTTCCATTTAGCGAGTTAGCGTCCTATTTTTGCATCCCTACTGACTTACTATTACAAAAGGATATCTACCTGTTTTTTTTTTTTTTTTATCTATAAATAGTCATTTTATTCTAGTTTTATCAACAATCACGTGATGAATAAATATTTTCTTTTTTTCGAAAGAAATCACTTACTTAAAGCTAAACGTGACTTGCCAGTTCTATCCGACTGTTTCATCTCTGATTACTTCTCTTCTCTATTCAAATGCTGACCTCATTTTTTTTTTTTTCTGTTTGCATACATTTTTTTATAATTTAGACTTCCGTAAAATAAAAGCTGTCCTTTGTTTTTCTGATTTATTTTTATTTTTTTAATGCTGGCCGATTTTTATGAATTATGTTGATGCACTTGGTGCTTTTGTTTCTTTATTATTTTACATAATCTATATAATGCACTTGCACTGAAATTAATTTATTGAAAGATCGTCACAATTATCTTAGCTCATCTTAGTGCTCACGTTATAATCCATATAGAGTGCTAAATACATGTTTATGTATTTCACAATAATTGTGATCAGTGAATCAGTTTTAAAAATTCTTTTTTGCCTCTGCATTTTATAAAAAAAAATAATACAAAAATATTTCGTGAATGAAAGTGATGCTAATAATATGAATATAAAATTCCCTTAGGAATATTGTTATTAACTTTTTGTGAGTTGAGAAAAGATTCCCATTCATTTGAATTAAATAAAGCAAGTGATAATAAATGACGTCATAATATCCAAAACTAATGAGAACTATAGGTTAGTATTACATGTGAACTGGAACGAAATGTTTACCTTTTTTTTTTACTTTTTTTTAACTGTAATTATTAATAAAAATATATAAACTAATTATTACTTTTATACTTGGATATTTACACGAAAAGACTTTTTTTTTTAAGACATTAATTTCTTTGTATTACACGTTTATTGCGAATGAGAATAAATAATTGTCCGGCAAAATTTGAGTTTTTTCAACTTCTCTGTTAGATTGTTAGGAAATAAACAGTTTATTACATTCTGCATTTTTATTAAGTAATAATTTGTTCGGAAAATATAAGACTTTTGCGATAAAGGCATAATCCAAAATTGTAAGTATCGGTATACACAAGAGCAAGAGCCAAGATATCCAGATAGCGTTGGTTATTGGCCAGGCTGGGTTTGCATCGCAAACTTTGGATCTTTTTTATTACACGCAATTAGAAACAGTGTGGGCTACTTGAGTTTCGTACTTTTACAAAAGATGATGTGTCACACATTAGAGAAGAACCTCTAGAGCTATTGAACCATTGCCATGACGACAACCGAACCCTGAATTCTCTTACCAAAAGGTGAGCGCCTAACCATTAGACCAACGCGTGAGGACCCACTTTTCCCTCTAATGCCCAATTTTATTATGGTGTGTAACGGCAAGAGAGAGAACACAAGCCCGACCAAGAGAAAACAGACTCTCTCTGGTACTCTCTGACTTAAGCAGGCTAGAGTGGGAGAACCTGTATATAAGCCAGTGAGAATCTACCTAAAGGGATATATGAGGGTGGTTTGAAAAGTTCTTGGAATGTACTAGAAAGAAGTGTCTTACCTCGGTAGAACTGCTTTTATTTTTCAACATAGTCTCCCTGTAGACTAATGCATTTGGTCCAGCGATGCTCCAATGCCTTTATCCCATCTCGAAAATGAGATTCCTCCAGGCCTGCAAAATACCTCTCCAATTCGGCTGTCAGTTCTTCCGTTGTAGGAAATCTCCGTCCACGAGGAAAATTTTCAGCTTGGGGAAGAGATGAAAGTCTGATGGTGCCAAATCAGGTGAATAAGGTGGATGTGGCAACAATTCGTACCTCAGTTCATGAAGTTTTGCCATGGCAATAACACTTGTGTGCGGGCGGGCGTTGTCCTGATGAAAGATGACTTTCTTCCTTGCCAAACCAGGCCTTTTTTCGCGTATCTTTTCCTGTAGTTGGTCTAGGAGGTTTGCATAGTATTGCCCCGTAATTGTTTGGCCAGTAGGAAGATAATCTATCAGCAGAATGCCTTTTGCATCCCAGAAAACTGAGGCCATGACCTTTCCGGCCGAACGTAATACTGCCTTTGCTTTCTTTGGTGGTGGTGACTCAGCATGTTTCCACTGCTTTGACTGCTGTTTTGTCTCTGGGGTATAGTAGTGGACCCAAGTTTCATCTGTAGTCACAAACCTGTTCAAAAAATCTTGTTGGTTGCGCTGAAAACGGGCCACACTTTGTTCGGACATTTCCAATCTGGTGCGTTTATGCTCCAATGTCAAGAGCCGCTGCACCCATCTTGCCGATAATTTTTTCATTCCTAATTCTTCCGTTAAAATGTGTTATACCCGTTCAGATGACATCCCTATAGCTTCAGCAATCTCTCGCACTTTCAGTCGACGATCCTTCATGACCATTTTATGCACTTTGGCGATAAATTCTGGGGTCGTAGCACTTTTTGGCCGTCCACTACGCGGATCATCATCTAAGCTCTCCCGACCAAATTTAAACTCGCTGGTCCACTTGGCAACAGTTGAATATGAAGGAGCAGAGTCCCCCAGTGTGTTCTGAAAGTCGACATGAATTTCCTTTGCTTTCATACCTTTCTTTACAAAGTACTTAATCACTGCTCGAACTCAGTTTTTTCCATTGTCACAAATCACTACGCGGGAACAACAACAAAGAGTCGTCACTACCACTCTCCTGCGTGGCACTGACGCGCCACGTGTTCACTCACAAAGCTTAGATTATTGCGCGGGAACCTCGTTGCTCTAGCACTGACATCTAGCGGTGATTCCGAGAACTTTTCAAACCACCCTCGTACATCTACATCTATCTATCAGATTCACCATATACAGCGCATCGTGTCATATCTCTATTCTTACCTTTTATTCTATAAAGTCATTACAAGTCCAGTGCAGTTTGTGTAAACTTATAGCTATATTATATCAGTGCCTTCATATCTCGTCTAATTAATCAAACCGAATTTCTCTCCTCATCAACTCCATTATATGGTGCAATGTCCTTTTATTATGTTATAAATCTATCTTTATTAAAATTTGGTATATAATTTCACTATAAGTTTTTATTTGTTCATTAGAAATTCATTATAGATTACAATTTCCTCATTCATTATGTTAATTAATAAATTATATAGTAATATAAACAAATTAACTCATATTAAAAAATATATATATATTTACGTTTTGTATGTACAGAGAGGAAGAGAGTGCACTAAGTAGATGGCTCAGAGAATTACGGGGCGGTGTTGGAGGCGGTAATGAAAATGATACAAAAACTGATACTAAGATCACTGTGAAGAGCGCCACATTGGACCGCTCAAATCCCATTTATCACAGTGAAGGCAAGGGATTACGGGCTCGGCGGGCAGCTAGCGACAAACGACGGCACAGTTTCAACCAACGACCTCAACCACTTTTAAATAACAGGTATTATTTACTTTATTTCCTAAAATATTTTGATGATATATTAATTATCTAATTATTACACACTTTATGTTAAAGTTATTTTTATTACTTTCTCTTATTCCTAGTAAGTGTAGATTGTGTTAAATTTTTAAGTGTAATTAAGTTTTCACCGGAAATACACGTTTTTAGAGAACCCTTGAGTCGGAAAATGTAGGTACTACATTAGAGGACACGGACATTAAAGTTTTGGTCCAGATAGGTCGACCGGTTTTACCACTTTGCTGAATAGATTACTCAGTTTCTTGCGATCCTTAAAAAATGGCTACAACCATTTTCTTTAAAATTGGTGATGAATTAATCATAGAATAGAATACGATTTCATTATCTACATAATATTAATTAGAAGTCAATATTAATTAGAGGTCAAAATTCCATGTTGGAAGAAAATACGTTTATCGAAAGTGCAATTTTATATTATATTTTGAATGCACATACAAATATGTTGAGTTATTTGTGAAATTTATGACTAAGTAATAACCGTATCAATAAATATTAAATCATAAATTAAAATTATGTAAATTACAATAAGAAAAATGCGTGTGAGTGTTTCACACCAGATTTTTTTTACTTTCTCTAACTGCTGTTAGAAGAAGTACAGCAATCTTTTATTTATCGTATTTATCGGAAATACCCGTTTTGAGGTCCCCTGAGTCCGCGAAAAAGTGGTTTTTTGAAAATAGTTTGTGTGTGTGTTGATGTGTGTAAAAAGAATATCTCAAAAACGAAAAGTTGCAGGAAGCTCAAACTTGGCACTTCCGTTTAGGTACTACCACCGCATCAGACACGAAGATTTTGGGGAAAATCCATCAACCGGAAGTGTCACTTTACTTAGTGTTTTTTTTTTTTTCAATTTTTAATGATTTTTCTCAAAAAATGGCACCAACGATTTTCTTTGAACTAGTTTTATCAACAACACATACAAAGAGCTACAACGTTTATTTGAAACTTTTCTTCAGAAAAATTTATTGAGGTCACTTTTGTGGGAGAGGTGGGGTTATGGTTTTCTCTAAAATGCTAGTCCAGTTTATTAAACAATTCAATCATCTAAATAATATTAATTAGAATTAAATGTGTTGTCGAAATCCTGAGTTTGAGATGAAAATCGTATGATCGAAAGTGTGCTTTACTGACAGCAGTTTTCAGATTTCTGCTATTTTCTCTAAAACTACAAACAATTTTTTTTAAACTTGATATATCAACTGCACATATAAAGAGCTACAACTATTATTTGAAACATTTAAGGGCACTTTTGGGCGAGAGGTGGGGAGATGGTTTCCTCTAAAGTGCTATTTCAGTTCAACAATGTGCCATACAATTCTGTCAACTAAATAATATTAATTAGAATTATATAAGTTGCCATAATCCCCAGTTTGGAGAAAATCGGTTGATCAGAAGTGCGACTTTACTGAAGAGGTTTTTCAGTTTTTTTATTTATTTCCTCCATAAAAATGCTGACGACGGTTTTAAACACTAATAAGAATAGTAAGTATGGAGACAATTTGCCATTTCCCGTAGGAGAAAGTCGTGTGAGTGTTTCACACCAGCTTTTTTTTTTATTTCTTAAATAACGTAAATAACCTGAATTTTCTTTATATTTAAATTGAAAATTACCTCTTTCATTTTAATACTAAACAAAATGGCGTTACTGCTTAACTTTTAGCCATCAAGGAAGGGATTAGATCAGTGGTAGCGCGCTGGACTAGCAATGCGGCGGTCCCGGGTTCGAGTCCAGCTGCTGCCCTTAGATTTTTTCTTCCTAGGAGCCTCTTACAGCTCACTGTCCGGTGATGGACAGTGTTGTCTGTAACGAGAGAACACTGTCCGGAGGCCGGCAGTGCACTGAAAAGGCTCCGAACTTTGGGGTAGCTATATGGGCCCTGAAGGGCTTTGGATAGCATAGGGGCTTGGTCCCTCCCCACAGACAATAAAAAAAAAACAAAAAAAAACACATTATGTTAGCCTGATAGAAGTGAATACTAAATAAATGTGTAAATTAAAATTTGTAACACCATCAAAGCAAAAAAAAACAAAAATGTTTCTATTTATATTTCTAACTAAAAAGAAGAAATCAAAAGTTAAAAAAAGAGTTAAAAAAAAAAAAATGGCGCTCTGGTTAATTACTAAATGTTCCATTTGATTAATTAAAGCCCATTGAATGTGTTGCATTAAACTGTAATAATGACGCACTAATTATTTATTATCCTTGTCACTTATCATCATTAAGGCAGAGTTATCTTTTAAATCTTTCTTCCTGGTAATGACAGCTATGAAACAACAATTCTTATTTGACGAATAGAACTGTTATAAGAGTATTTCCTTATTTTCTGATGGTCACCATATCTATTATTATTATTATTGTTTTGTTCAAAGTTATAACTTTGTTATCTTTGGTTAAACTATTAGTAAAATAACATAAATTACGTATTCTTTTAGGCTTTATGTTTTATAAATATAAATTCGTGGGTCACTGAATAACAGAGACAAATGGTTATATCAAGTGTTAACCTGCTTTAATAAATGAATCTATTATTATTTGTCTGTGGAGAGGAACCAAAACCCTATGCTCTCTAAAGCCCCAATGGACCACAATCCGAACAAATCGGACTTAAAGGAAAATTGCATAAGCTCTTCCACAGACATTCTGCTCCGCGACCAAAGTTCCTGAACCTAATATCCTCATAACCCAAGCAATCTGTCATAAGATGGATGGGTGTTTCCTCCTTTGTCTCACTGACTCTACAAAATGGATCCGGCATGAGCCCCATTACGTAGAGATGTCTCCTTAAACCACAATGTCCAGTAAGGGATCCTGAGAGAGTTCCGTGAAAGACACAACAACGTCTCACTAATGAATCTAAGAATTTAATCTATTTTTTCGACATAGCACCTAGTGCATTTTGTATGCTTATGCTAACTCTCTACAATTTTTTTTTTTTTTTATTTGCCGGTGAAGAAAAAACATGATAGAACTGTCAGATACTCGAACAAGTACCAGAAGTCAGTTTCCCATTCTGTGGGAATACGAAAGAATAATAACATACCCGCTTTGTGAAGTTAATCAAAATCTATAGCAACTCTATGGATTATTGCCATTTCTGTCATGAAAGTCCCATGAGTGACTCTGTTCTCAAGAAAACAAGCTAGTAGCTCTTCCAGAACTTGTAGAAGATATCGTTCTCACTTTGGGTATACATATTTATTTTATTCTTTCTGTCGGCTCCAAAATAATATAGAGATAAAAAAGAAAGGATAAAGGGATCAAAGCTGGGGCATGTAGAATTTGTTTTTTTTTTTGTAATAAGATAAAAAAAATGTGGTGTGAAACACTCACACAACTTTCTCTTACTCCAGTTCTCAAAATTGTCAAATTTTATAGTACCAAATTTAATGAATTTCGTTGAAAACTGAAAAAACGGTTCAGAAAAGAACACTTCCGGTTTACTAATTTGCTTGAAACTTGGAATTTTGGCCATCTATTTATTTCTAATTAAGTTTGTTTGGGTGATAGAATTGTATAATCTATCATCCAATTATACTTTTATCAACTATAATAGCACTTTAGAAAAAACATAACCCAACCCCTCCTCTAAAAGTGCCCTTAAATGATTTTTTTTCAAGAGAAATGTTTCAAATAAAAGTTGTAGACCTTTGTATGTTTAGTTTATGTGGGAAGTTTCAACAATATCGTTGGAGCCATTTTTGAGATAATCGCAAAAAAGTGAAAATATTATTTAGTAAAAGTGGTAAAGTAAACGCACTTCCGGTCTTCCAATTTTTTCAAACTCAGAATTTCGACAACATATTCAATTCTAATTAACATTATTTAGATGACATAATTGTCTAATAAACTGAAATAGCACTGTAGCTAAAACCTAACCCCACCCCTCCCCCAAAAGTGTCCTTAAATGAATTTTCCCGGGAAAATATTTCAAATAATAGTTGTAGCTCTTTGTATGTGTAGTTGATGTACCAAGTTTGAAGAAAATCGTTGGAGCCATTTTTTAGAAAATCGCAAAAATGTAAAAAAAGCAATTAGTAAAGTGGTACTTCCGGTTGAGGAATTTTGACAGATAACGTACTTTCAGATCTCATGGTGATACCTAAACGGAATATCAAGTTAACTATGGTTTGTCGTTTTTGAGCTATGCTATCACATACACACACACACACACACAGACCAGTTGCAAAAAACCACTTTTTTTGACTCAGGAGACCTCAAAAGGGGTATTTCCGGTGAAAACTCGATATCGAAAATTTGTAATAACGATTACAGTACTTCCTCTTACTAGGAGTAAGAGAAAGTAATTATGGATTAGAATTTTAATAACAGTATAAAATAAAAAGCGATTTTCAGTAATGCTTCCTTATACATGAATGATCTTACTAGAAATAATAAATGCATTTTTTTTTGCAATGTTATGAGAGCTTAATTATTTGAAGGTTGTTCAATGAAAGAAGATAACTTCTCTTCCTCCAACACGGTGTTTTTTCGGCAAGTTCTTAGACTTGATGGAAACTTTGTACCAGCCAGGCACCTTCTTCTACCATCCGCATCCTAATATTCCCAACACATTCCATATTGGCTTTATTCCAATATTGACGTTAGAATCTAGTTTCATTTTTTTATCTAAACCAACCACCTAATTCATATGCTTCCACTATTCCTTAGAAAATGAAATGAGATTCACCTAAAAAATGTTCTTGATGTTGGCGCTTCTTTATGTTTCGGTTAGAAACTCTACAGTAAACTTTCGTTTGTAATTGTAAGTTTTATTAACTATAGTTTCATGCTTATCAACAAAACTATATTTTCTCTGCGTATCTTCTTAACGCGATTGAGATTTTTTTTTTCTGGATTTTTTAAGGTTCACAGCATCTATGGTCCTTTGCACTTGTTTCTAATTTGTAAGGACTCATCCGGGATGCATATCCATACCCACCAGTCTAACAATTTCTCCAGCAAACCCACAATCTTGGTCTAATCATATTCCTCTACTCCCTTATATCACTTATAAAATAAATACCTATACACAAGACACGAGCAAACAACTAAACACATACATATGTACAGCTAGTTTCACAACAAATGAAATAGATGAACCTCCCTCAAGCGGCGTTTACACGATCTATAATATTGACAATACTTTAGAGTATTGACAATAATATTGATCGTGTAAAGTGAAAAAAATGTATTGATGGTCGGTATTGACAAGAGTATTGATGAAATTCAGATTTTCTATCAATACTGAGAATTGGAGGGGATATCGACAATATTATTGGTCAGTTCAATAGTTTTATCGAACGTTGCAACTAACCTGTACAAAACAAAAGCGATACTATTATAATAGGTTAAAGAATTCTATGTAATGAACATCTCCTATAATATATTAAAGTTGACTGGCCCAATTAATTTAAAATTTCCATTTTAAGAAAACATTTCAGTTTGAACTCTGACAATTGCACTATTAGAAAAATCGTATGAGTGTTTCGCAGTTTATTTAATTTTTTGTTTCAAAAAGGGTTTTTATATGCCATGCTGTTTAATATAGAGAGAAAATAGGCTTCTAACTTTCCTTCCGAATGGTAGGCATATTAAATCACTACATGTCTACATGAAAAGTCAATCAAACAATTTTCCTTGTTTATGCCTGATTTTGGTGGAATGTTAGATAAAGATTTAGTATTTTGCCTTCTAAGGTGTTAATAAAAAATAAATGTATCTAAAACATGCAACACAAAATTACCAGAATTATATTATATTTTATTAAATATATCATTAGGATAAATGTTTATTTTCGATGTTTTATAAAGGAATTAATTAAGAGTGAACGATAATGGAAGTAATTTAAATAAGAAACATTAGAGCTGCCCCCCTTGAGTTTTCTATACAATATTAATAAAGTGAGCAGCAGGGTAAAGAGCTAACTAACTATAACCATGGGCCAAAATAATAGCTACGCAAGCTTTAGAACGATTATTCATTTTTTAAAGGTTAAAAAAAACAACTAAACTGATGAGTATAAACACGTAAATACACTCTCCTAGTGGCAGAAATAGTAAGTAGTATTGACAATAATATTGATCGTGTAAAGTAATGAAATATTGATAGTGGTTAGTATGAGTATTGATGGAAATATTGTCAATACTGGTATTGACAATAATATTGATCGTGTAAACGCCGCTTAAGATATTCAAAAGTCATATTGATATTGCCCTCGTTGTCTCCTAAATACATCTGTAAGACTGGTTGGCAAATTTATCTTTCCTCGCGCGTTTACATATTTCGAACATTTCAATAGAATATGCGGGACCGTTAATGTCGTATTGCAAGCGCTGCATACCGGCTGAGGTTCTCTTCGGAATATGTGACTATGTGTCAACATGATGTGACCGAGTCTCATTCTCGCTAGGACAACTTCTTCTCGCCGAGATTCTCGACTTGAAATTGACCATTTCTTTGTGGTACCCTTGATATTCCTTAGTTTATTTGACAGCTGCACTGATTGTCATTCCTTTTCCCAGTTGGAAAGATCGATTAATATTTGTTAAAATTATTACCCAATTATTTAATTTACAATTAAATAAAACCCACTATTCCTTAGAAAATGAAATTAGATTCACCTAAAAAAAAAAAAAAAAAAAATGTCATATCATTATAACTTACAATAATGACGTAATTGCTGAAAAAAATAGTATACCTACATATTACGAATTGTGTACATAAATGTTGAAAAGTGCAGGGAATTCACTAGTAAGAAGGACGCACTACCGTTAGTGTTATTTTTTTTTCTTTTGTATACTTCGGTGCATCCAATTGTATTATTGTCATTTCTTTATCTTCTTTCTGTAGCTTCTCTCTTAATAAAACTTCACACTTCAAAAAAAAAAAAAAAATCAAGCAGAACTTCAACTTTGTTATCCACATATCTGATGATTGACAAATTTGTGTAAAATAAAGTTGTTTTTTTTTTTTTCGACAATTACAATATATGATGCAATTCAAGTATGAAGTAATTGGCTAAAAATTTCAATAATTATCAGAGACATTTTCTGTGGTAGCCTGCTTGATTTTGTGGTCATCGACCGGTTTCGGGCGTTCGCCCATCTCTAGGATGCTTTGTCAGACACTCTGTGTATAAACTGGAATTTACTCTGTGCAAGTCTATGTTATGACACTGTCTGACAAACGCATCCTGAAGATATGGGCGAACGCATGAAACCGGTCGATGACCACAAAATGAAGCAGGCTACCACGGAAAATGTCTCTGATACTTTCCAGCTCTGCGGAACCAACCACCACAACTATTTTCAGATTTGTTATTTTGTTCCGACTAATATGTTAATGTTATCAAATTGATCATGATAAGAAATTTTAGTCCTTTTGCTATTTTGAATTATGTATCTCCCAATTGGAATATTTTGGTTTGAAGCCCTGCATTGTGTTGGTTGGATATTTATTGTAAACTTTGTCTAATATTAACAATAGTATATAATATTTTGTGGGAGTTTAAATTTTGGTTACTTCAAGAGATGAGATTTGTAAAAAAAAAAACAGTGTTTTACTTCTTTTCTTATTGTTAAAGCTGGGTAAGTATTGTGTGTGCGTGAAAGAGACGGAGAAGAGTGAGAGGCAGACACACAGAGAGAGTGTGAGAATAGAGGGGGGAGAACATTATTACTCAAAAATGCAAATTTACTAAATAGTTTTTCAGTTTTATTTTTACGATTTTTCTCAGAATTTTCTTTTACAATTTAGAGAAAACCGATTCTACAGGCTGGTGGATGTTCTGGATAGATGTTAGGCCTATATTTAGGTATTCAATTTAAATGAAAAGGTTCTGCAAAATGCAAAAAATTCACGATATTCTTTAACAATTTTCTAACTGAAATTTAATGAATTCACCATTGGGTTAATTAATACTGTCTATTCATAATATATTCACGATCTGAATGCATAATAATGTTATTTTCTCTCATTGTTATAAAAAAAAAAACAAAACAAAAACGATAAATTTGAATGAGATAATTGAAGAGGACATAAGGCCTTGAAACAACCGCATAAGATCTAAGATTAATGCACTTTATTATTATTATTATTATTTAATATTGATTATTAACTGAATTGGCTGATTATTAGTGAAATTATTTTAATACTGATTATTATAGTTATTATTGTTATTATTTTTTTTTTAATTCTATTTATTCATCTTGGTGTATTTCATGGCCAGCAATAGAGCTAAGCGCCACACCCAGATTTTTTTCTTTTGTGCATTTAGCATCGATTTCTCATGGTCATTGGTGTTATTTCTCTTCTTCTTTTTTTCCTCTTAGCCAGCCAGATTCCACTTGAAGCCTGGTCTCAAATTTCTGGCAACTGATCAAATATTTCAGGGAAAGCAGGCAAAATCATCATCATCAATTTACACCATAACCCATATTGCTTACACTTCTTAACTTTACTTATGTACTTACTTAACAATACTGTTTCCAGTTTTTGCCATGAAATATTATAAACTTAATCAGAGATAATCTCCGTAGTAGTCTGCTTCATTCATTAACTGAACCGGTCATCGACCAGGATGTGTTTTTTCAGACAGTTTTTATATCAGACTGGTGTTTTTAATTGTATTTGAAACTAAACTCTTAAACTAGGTCAAGAGGTATGGTGATGGTAACTAACTGGGTGGGAAAAAACACGTGTTTGGGTTGTTAAAGGGGCAAATTTTCCTTAAAATGAAAACAACACGTGGGGGTCTTTTTAAACTCTGTTGTTGGAAGGAGATTCACTTGACAACTTAACTAATCAAAATAATAATAAATTTATTCCAGTTTAAAGAAAGATTTTCTTCAAATCTTGTGAAAAATGGGTAATGACACGTAGTGATTGGCTGTATTGAACTGTATCGAACTGTCTTCAACTGTATTTCTCTGGAATGTCCGTCGCTATATTTATACACTTTCTCCCACTCCAGTCCGAGAGAGTGCTTGGGTTTGTTTCCCATCTCTTTACTGTCTTTGGTTGCTGTTACAGTAAATTTAAACTTTCCCTTCAAAATATGGTTTCCCTTTAGTAACTTTCCTTTCAGCAAAAATTTATGGTTCAACCATTTGCATAATATAAAGGTTTATTAAACAACATTACTAGAATTCCAAGTCTGTAAAAAATTAGTTAACCAGAAGTGCGATTTTATTAAATAGGATTTTTAGTTTTTTTTTTATAATTTTCTTTTAAAACAGTTATAACGATTTTCTAGAAACTTGGAAAGTTATTTGCTCTGAAAACGTATCATTTTTTCTTTTTATTTGAATAATTTGTCCGAAAATTATTTAAGGAGTATTGATGAATTTCTGACGTTAAATCCAAATGTTATGTGTAAGCTTTGTTTAGTATGATTGACTTTTTATTTTCTCTTACTCCCTATAGTAAGAGGATGTATTGTAATCGTGTCAAATTTTCGATATCGTGTTTTCACCGGAAATATCCGTTTTTATGGTCCCCTGAGTCCAAAAAAGTGGTTTTTAGCAAATGTGTGTGTGTGTGTGCGCGTATAGCTCAAAAATGAAAAACCATAGAAAGTTCAAACTTGATATTCCGTTTAGGTATCACCGTGGGATCCGACAGTGGATCATCTGTCAAAATTCCTCAACCGGAAGTACCACTTTACTAGTTGTTTCTTTTTCTTCATTTTTTTGCGTTTTTCTCAAAAACGGCTCCGACGATTTTCTTTAAACTTGGAATATCAACTACCCATACAAGGATATTATAATTTTGATTTGAAACATTTTTCCGGGAAAATGCAGTTAAGGTCATTTGGGGGGGGTGGTAGGGGCGATTTTAGGTTGTCCTCTAACAAATGCTATTCCAGTTTATTACCACAATTCTATCATCTAAATAATATTAATTAGAATTAAATATGTTGGTGAAATTCCGAGTTTGAAGAAAATCAGAATACCGGAAGTGTGTTTTTACTGAACAGTTTTTTCAATTTTTGTGATTTTTTTTCCATAAAAACACCGAAGAATTTTATTAAATTTTGGAAACTAACTATAAAGTTTGTTGTCAATTACAGTTTTGAAAACTGGAGTAAGAGAAAGTTGTGTGAGGTGTTTCACACCAGATTTTTTTAGTCTACAATGTAATCGCTTCAACTATTATCTGCCTTGGTGGGGAAGTACATGTTCCCTTCCGACTCTCTACTTATGTTAGGGCTAAGTAAAAATATTCCAGTTAAAGGAATATCTGTCAATTATATTATATTAACTGCAGTTAGAAATAGTCATGTGCATGTTTCACACTAAATGTGAATGTCTATATGGGAAAGTGGGCGGGCATAACACAATGGAAGACTTCTAATAGTTTCTAATATATTTAGCTGAAGTAAATGTTTTTAACCTAGAAATATCTAATAGATGTTGTTCTCTCACTCACTCTCTGTAAAACAAGAAGAATGTAGTACATAAAATATGTAGACTTACTCAAGGTAGAGGTACAACGTGATCGGGTAACGGGCGTTCTTTCCTCGAACGAATGACTATCAGCTGTTGTAGAAGTTAACAGTGTTAGGCCGATCCCTATACGGACAGTGTACCGTTGTCGCGGCTAACTTGACAGTTCAGGTTATATTGCTGTCTGACTTTAAGTTATCTTATCTATCTGTGGGTCTATCTGCCGATTCATATTATTTGATGAAATCGTGGGGGGGGGGCCGTCATTTCTCTTAATTAATAAAGAACGTTAATTATTAATTTCAGAAGAGTATCGTTAAAAAAACTGAGTACAGTTTTTAATAGTTCTACCAATACAAACACATTGCAGGTTTCATTTAATTTGTCTTAAGTTTGCGATGTGTCAGATTTTCTAAATCTGATAACATGTTCTTCTTTTAAGGTCTTCTCAAGAAAAGGAATCTGATGTAAATTACACACACGAATTTATTTTACACCTATTGAAACATTTTTTTCTTTAAAAATGACAAATTTTCTGAACTTCAATTTTCTTATTTGCCCTAAAATAAAGGTAGAGGTGATGTATGGCGAGTATCAACCTACCAAACTGATGTAGGTAAAGAAAGAATGATTGAATGCTTGTAGAAAGTGCCAATAATATGGACGAACACAAAATTTTGAATTATAGCGTCTCAGATTCCTCAGAACTACCTACAATTTTTTTTTTTTTAATATTATTAAATAAAAGTGATAGGTTTTTATATTTGTATTTAGCATTTCCAACTCTAAAAAAATCTGGTGTGAAACACTTACACAACTTTCTCTTACTCCAGTTCTTAAAATTATAATTGACAAATATTATAGTTTGTGTACTAAATTTAATGAAATTCGTCGAAAACTGAAAAAAAAAAACTGTTCAGTAAAAGCGCACTTCCGGTTTATTAATTTTCTTGGAAACTTGGAATTTTGGCCATCTATTTATTTCTAATTAATTTTTTTTTTTTTTGGTTGGTAGAATTGTATAATCAACTATGATAGCACTTTAGAGAAAAACATAACCCCACCCCAGCCCCTAAAACAGCCCTTAAATGAATTTTCCCATAGAAATGTTTTAAATAAAAGTTATAGATCTTTGTATGTTTAGTTTATATAAGAAGTTTCAAAAAAATCGTCGGAGCTCTTTTTGAGAAAATCGCGAAAAAGTAAAACAAAAAAAAGGAATTAGTAAAGTGGTAAAGTAAACGCACTTCCGGTTATCCGAAGTTTTTTTTTTTCAAACTCAGAATTTCAACAATATATTTAATTCTAATTAACATTATATAGATGACAGAATTGTCTAATAAACTGAAATAGCACTTTAGATGAAAACCTAACCCCACCCCACCACACCACCCATTAGCACCCTTAAATGAATTTTTTCATAGAAATGTTTCAAATAAAAGTTGTACCCTCATTGTATATTATGTAGTTGATATACGAAGTTTGAAGAAAATCGTCGGAGCTGTTTTTGAGAAAATTGCAAAAAACTAAAAAAAAAAACAGCTAGTAAAGTGGTACTTCCGGTTGTGGAATTTTAATAGGTAACGTACTGTCAGATTCCATGGTGATCCCTAAACGGAAGTATCAAGTTTCAATTTTCTACGGTTTTGTCTTTTGGAGCTATGCTGTTCAAATACATACACACACACACACACACACACACACACAGAGACAGACACCATGTGCTAAAAACCACTTTTTTGGACTCATGGGGATTCAAAACGGATATTTCCGGTGAACACTCATTATCGAAAATTTGACACGATTACAATACTTCCTCTTACTAGGAGTAAGAGAATGTAAAAAATAGTTTCAGTCGTTTTCAAGATAAATCAAAAAACTAAAAATTGATTATGTAAATTTACACTTCCGGTTAACCGATTTTCTTCAAATTTGCAATTCTAGCAATGCTTCTAATGTATATTAATCTATATATATAAAAATTCAGCATCCGTATGTTTGTGGCGCAAAACTCGAAAAGTAGTCGATGGATTGACTTGAAATTTTTACACAGCGTTGCATTTCTATGCAAGAGTGTTTATATATACTGTTTATTCCGAAGTTCCGATGGAAATGGGAACTTCTCCGAGCGTTTCGCGAGGTTGGCAGAAATAGACAGATTCAGACGCGTTGCGATGGTGGCTCAATCTTTGCACCTTTTTCTCAACTACTTATAACTACCTCTATTCCGATGTTCCCACGGAAACGGGAAATTCCCAGCTAAAATCCGTTCAAACGGCCATATTGTGTTAGCACTTGCTTCTTCAGGTATTGCTGCTACGTTGATGGAAGGAGGAGAACAGCGCATTCAGCTCTTAAACTGTAATGACTTAAACATGCACTTCACAAAAGAAAACCCAACATGTAACATTTCTCAAACATCTGGAATAGGAAAATGTTCTTCGGATGTGCAAAATCATTGTATGGGATGAGTGTACAGTGGCTTATAAGAAGTTATTGGAAACATTAGGCCATACATTGGAAAGACTTGCAAAATAAGCAGGTTCCATTTGGTAGAGCTTTGGTGTTACTAGCCGGTGACTTCAGGCAAACGCTTCCAGTGATACGTCGCTCAACAGCAGCTGATGAATTGAAATATTCAACTCTTTGGAGCATAGTAAAAAAAATTCATTTAACAACGAATATGAGAGTTCAACTTCAAAACGATCCAACAGCTGCCATATTTTCAAGACAATTACTCGAACTCGGTAACGGCACTGCTCCTACAAATCCGGAAACGGGAAAAATCACCTTCCCATCTAATTTCTGCAACATTGTACATTCAAAGAAGAAGAATTAGAAGACCGGGTATTTATTTCAAAGCATCGAAACAAATTATTAGAATAACGCATGGTTAAGCCTAAAAATCAGACTGAGCCATCATAGATAGCATATGAAAGTTAAAGAAAATCCTTGGATCTATTTCCTAGAAAATCTTGAAAACCTGAAGAAACTATTCGGCAAAGTCGTACTTTTGGTTGATGGATTTTTGCTCGAAACTTTGATGTCAAGTGCGGCGTTAGTGCCTATACGAAATAAGTTTGAGTTGCTTGTGACTTTTCATTATTGAGTTATTTTGGTCATACATACATATTAACCATTCGCTAAAAATAATTTTTTTCGTAATCAGAGACTCTCAGAACATGTATTTCTAATGAAAACTCAATTTTTCGAAAATATTTCCTCTTACTAAGGCTCTTAGAGAAAGTAAAAAGAAATGACTATTTCACGTGTTCTCCCCCCCCCCGCCAGGGCGCTTTCAAGTTTCTACCGGACAAAAATAGGATTATAACTTTTCCTTGAGATATCGTGAAATTAATTTTGACGAAAATATACACCATTTCACTGGCAATATTTCTCAAATTTGGATAATGTGTTTGTACTTATGTATACTGTAACTAAAAGTAAATAAAAAAAAATCGCAGAAAGTTCATACTAGAGATGGTCAATAATTGACTGGGAAAGTCACACCCTTTTGTCGGATAAGCGCCCAGCCTCTGCGGGAAGAGCTCAGAAATGAGAAGTAATGAGAGCACTGCTTTGGAGAATCTTCCTAGGACTAAAGAAGGCTATAATTTTCTGCGTAGTTGAAAATATGGCTGTGTCCGCAATGCTGGATAACATCCAGTATTTTATCCGTCGTGCATGCATATTGGTTTTGTTCCTGACCGGTTTCGGATATTCATCCTTCCTCAGAGCAAATTCACCAAGTTCGTGTAGAGAGTTCACTTCAACGAAACTGGATGAATATCCGAAACCACTCAGGAACAAAACTAATACGCATGCTACGACGGATAAAATACCGGATTTTCTGCGTAGCTACGTCCTGAAAATAGTCTGAATAAAACTAGCTTTCCTATGCTAACAAGGAGCATTTGGATTCTGGGGTGCGTGAAAAACTAGATTAACTCGTCCGCTCTTTCAATGCTCACGAAAACTATAGTCCAAAAATTAAGAATATATTCAACAAGTATTTCCACAAAAATGTTAGATTAATCCATCAAATAGACTATTTTTATTTTTTATAGTTTGCATAAATTCGGAGGGGGGCATATTTGGTCGAGAAAAGCTTCAGTATTAAGGAAACTCCTAAAAATAAATAAATCAATAATTCAGGTCATGAATCCTGACATGCAATTAATTGAAACATAATTCTTATGTAGATCAATGGTCGTTGATTTCCTAGTGAATCAAGAATGTTCATGTCTAGGTTAAGTTTTTGGAAACTTTTTATGTTTTGGTTATTACCCAAATTTGTACTAAAAAAAAAAATCCATTAAGGAAATTGTATTTTAATTTTTTTTTAATGCAGTGAAACATTGCAGCCTGCAGGAAACAAAAAAAAAACAAAAAAAAAACATGATTTCTACACCTTCAAACTCTGTTTGTGAACGGAAGAATTGTTGAAAAGCGAAAGGTTAAAAAAAAAAAATAGGAATATAGGACAAGACCTCATAATCTGCATAGAAAAAACTTCTCCAGGCAAATAGCATTCCATTCGTGATAGAACATTTGATAAGTCCTGCACCAAAGTAGCAGATTGTTACCAATTCTTATTTTCTTTATTTTTTCTGTATATTTTTACATTCAAACATTAATGGTAGAGAATTTATTTTCAGACTTCAGACCGCGCATGCGATCTTCTATCGAAAATTCTTAGAAGAAATGGAACATCTGAAATTGCCAATGGCAAACTTATGTAATCCAAAAAATAATTAATTGTATAAACTAATTTAGGTAGGGGAGGGGGCTGATAGTTCGTCACGAAGGTCCAATAGTTCTTATTTTTCTTGATATTAAGGTATAATAGTGGGGGGGGGGGAAATTTGCAATGTGGTTTATTTATTGCAAGGAGAATATTGCCCCTTAGGATAAACTGCCACACTGTGACCCCTAACTGGGCTTTATTTCTATATTATTTCTTCCTAGTAACGTTTAACTCTATTTTTTTTTTTTACTATTTTATCCCGTTACATTCATATATATCTAATGTTAGAATACAGACATATAGACTATTATAACCAACATTACCGTGAATAAACATAATGCGACATATTACAATCTGTTATAAACTGTTAGTCCAACGTGTTTACAGCATCAATAAGGTCAACATTAAAATTCTCCTATAACATGAAAGGTACAATAATTGATAAAATACATTTCTACATATATTTCTTCAAGTATATATAATATATTAAATAACATAACTCCAGGTGTAACTCCAAGTTTCCCATAATATTCTATCTCTCTTTAAATGGCGCCGATTAATGCGGGATTTGCTACTACTACTCTGAGTAGTTTATAATGACAACTAGTTATTAATACTTAAATGGCCAACAGATTGCACTAATTTACTTTTGAAACTACTGTATTTTATCGCCTAAATGGATTCTAATTCTTCTTCTTCTTTGTTATTTTATCCTGCGAAATAAATTCGTTTTGACAAATTTATTGCAGCCACATTTCATTATTTTGAATGATGATTACGTTGAGATTTGTTTATTAAGCATCTGCTACTATATTCTTCTAATCGTTCTTAAAATGTGCTCGTTGCTACAGCTTAATACGTATATCAAGCAGCGTTTAAATGATTGAGCCTTTAAGTGATTGTTTTAAACGATTAAGCCTTTATTTATGTTGATTGTGAAAACTCACACTACTTTCTCTTATTGTCTTTTTTTTTGGCGCGTCAATTATGGTCAGTGGTGCCTGGACCTTTCTCAGTGCACTACTGTCTTACTCTAATTAATATAGTTATATAATATATCTTTATTGCTTTTAGAATTGTACATTCATAGCAAGTGAGTGGGTAAACAAAAAAATAAATAAATAAATAAAATAAAATATATCAACTGTTACAAAAAGAAATATAAATATTGAAAATTAAATGAAATATCTTTCAGCAAATTGAATTAATTTAAAAACAGGAAAAAAAAAACAACTGAATTTCAAATTGTACCAAAAATAAATGAATAAACAAAATTAGATCACAAACTTTTTGAATACTTGATCTGGCAATAGTAAGTAACAAAGACAGCATAAACCATATATATTTAATTATTTCCAAATAAAATGGCCTTCTAATATCTTATGTCAACATGAATTTTATAAATTTCAAACTATTAATTACAAATAGATATATATTGTTAATTTATTAATATCTAGAATTAGAATTAGAATGCTGCAGGGGCGACTAAAACCCAGGCACCGCAGCCTCCCAATGAGGCTTATTGTGCCAACCCCTAAAACCTAGTAGCGGAAGCCCCCCCTCTTCATGAGGTCCAGAACCTTCCCTACCAGTCCCTCCTGGAGCACGATTTCCTCCGGTCTCAACGTGCCGAAGATCTCGTACCTCAGTCTAGCGATTGCAACGCAATCAAACAACAGGTGAGAGGCCGTCTCCTCCTCCTCCTGACATAGTCTGCACAAGGGCTCTACGTCTAGCAACCCCACCTTGTGCAGATGTTTTCTGAACCTGCCATGCCCAGTAAACAGGCCCGTTATCAGAGAAATCTGATACCTGCTTAACCCCAGGTTGTATCTGGTTCTTCTATCACACAGCTCTGGCATAGCCATCTTGCCATGTTTCGCTCCAGTACTCAGCCTCCAGTATCGGTTATGTTCCCTCCGAGTCCAATCTCTCAGAGCCGCTCTTACCATACTTTTGGCCACCCCTAGAACAGGTTCCGGTCCAAGGAAGGGAGTATTCGCTCCCTCCCTGGCCAGTTGGTCGGCTATCTCATTTCCCATAATCCCCTTATGCCCGGGCACCCATATTAGCCGCACTTTGTTGTGCCGGGCTAATGCCTCCAGGGAGTCTCTGCACTCCCTGACCAAAGGGGAGGTGATTCTGAACGCCCGAAGAGCATTCAGCGCCGCCTGGCTGTCCGAGAAGATGCATATCTCTCTATTTCTAGAGTCCATACGCAGGTTCTCCTCAGCGCAGATCTTTATTGCATAAACCTCAGCCTGGAATACTGTGGAGTATCCCCCGAGAGGCCTCGCAATGCGTACCTTCGGTTTGACCCCATAGATCCCGGCTCCAGTTCCGCAGGCCATTTTGGACCCATCCGTAAACCAGGATCCCTCAATCCGGCCCCCTTTTTCTCCCAGCTTTTAGCCCACTCCGATCGTGACGTTATTATCACTTGAAATGGGAGCTCAAAGTGGAACGTTGGACAACTCACCTCCCCAGCCATCCTAAGGATAGGGCCAGGGTCTACCTTCTGAGTAATGTCCAAGTGCTTGGCTAGGGAGCTTATATGCTTCCATTGGCCATTGTTCATTAGCCTGTACGCACTGGCTCTCGCCTCCGCCTGTATCAACAGATGAAGAGGAGGCAACCCCAGTAGGACCTCTAATGCAGTCGTTGGGGCACTACAAAACGCCCCCGAGAGTCAGCATACACGCCAGTCTCTGAACCCCAGAGAGGCTCTTCCTCGCGCCTTGCTGTTCCATTTTCGGCCACCAAACTACTGCCCCGTAAGTCAGGACAGGTATGATGGTCCGCTTGTAGAGCCAGTGGGCCATTTTCGGGGAAAGTCCCCATGTTTTTCCACAAGCTCTAGTGACTCCACAGAGAGACTTTTTCGCCTTCTGTGTTACATACTGAAGATGTGCTCCCCAGGTGAGCTTGGCGTCCAACATGATCCCCAAGTATTTCACCTGTCCACACACATCTAGAGTTCTTCCGAAGAAGTTCAATGTTCTGAAACAATCCACGTTCCTTCTTCTGGTAAATGGAACCAAGGTGGTCTTGGAGGGGTTGACCATCAGGTCAACCCTTCCGCACCACCCCTCCACCACTCGCAGGGCATCCTGTAGTAACTCACTAACAACAGTTTCGTGTCTGCCCCTGACCACAACCACCACATCATCCGCATAGCCAAGGACAGAACAACCCCTGCGATCAAGCTCCACAAGAAGTTCGTCTACAACCATGCACCACAAGAGAGGAGACAAGACTCCCCCTTGAGGGCATCCCCTTGTAGCCGTAGTCTCAAGCGTCTCCTCATAGAGGCTAGCTAAGATCTTCCTAGTTCTGAGCACGCTGCCAATCCACCCGGTAATGGTCCGATTCACCCCGTGCCTTTCCAAAGCTAGTGTGATTGAGCTGTAGGTCGTGTTGCTGAAGGCACACTCAATGTCCAGAAACACTCCTACAGCCACCTCCCTGCCGTATACTGCCGCCTCCAATTCTCCAACAAGGGAGTGGAGGGCAGCCTCGCAGGATTTACCCCTCTGGTAGGCATGCTGATTGACATGAGGGGCCGCAGTTGAAGCACCGTTCCCCTGATGTACAGATCCACCAGTTTCTCCAGCACTTTCATCATAAATGAGGAAAGGCTGATCGGCCTAAAGTCCTTAGCCTGGGTATGAGTTCTCTTCCCAGGCTTCGGAATAAAGACAATTCTTACAGGCCTCCATACCGATGGAATATGGTTAAGGGCCACACTTGCCCTCATTACCCTGCAGAGTATCGGAGTAAGGATCTCACTTCCCTGTTGCAACAAAGCGGGAAGAATACCATCAGGCCCCGGCGACTTGTAGGGCTTAAAATGTTGTATCGCCCACTTAATCTTACTAAATGTGACACATTCTTTGGCCGCGGTCCAATCCCCCCTGGATCCGGGCCTACCCCCTGGACCAATTCGTGATTCATCCCGCGGACCTACCGAGGTCACTGTGGAGCCAGGGAAGTGCACCTGGACCATGTGCTCGAGTGTGTCCCTTCCCGCCTCCGTAAAGTCGCCGTCAGGTTTCCTGATTGTTCCCAACGGATTTGTCGGTACCCTTGAAAGTATTCTGTGAAGTCTAGCCCCTTCGGAGGTCGTGGCTACCTCCTCGCACAGCTTCCTCCACGAGTCCTTTTTAGCTTTCCTAATAGCTAAATTGTAAGAGGTGATGGCCTCACGGTACTCCTTCCATGTACCCCTTCTCTTCGCCGCGTTGAACAGTCTTCTCGCCCTAGCGCGGAGGCCTGCCAGCTGGTCATTCCACCAGCTGACTCCTCTGGTGGATGTACGCACCACTTCCGCGCAATTGTCCCGGAAAGCATCCAAGATTACTCGCTGCAGTTGATCCGCAGCGTCCTCGATGTCATTCAGGGTCTTAAAAGAGCGTTTGACTGACCCGATGTTATGGCTGAGATCCCGCCTATATGAGTCCCAGTCTGTTCGCCTGGGATTCCTGAAGGCCCTTGTTTCCCTACAGTTGGCCAGGATATCAAACCTGATGTACATGTGGTCCGACAGTGAGGGTTCCTGGGACACATGCTAGTCTCTTACCAGGGTCGAAATAAAGTTAGTCCCCAAGGTGAGATCGATCACCTCTCTGCGATTAATATTGCAGAAAGTTGCATCTTCTCCTTCATTTATAATGCTTAATTTACTAGACAAAATAAAATCAAGGAGTGACTTACCTCTATTATTGGTATTGGAGCTTCCCCACATAGTATTGTGCGAGTTCGCATCGCAGCCAATTATAAGCTGCAGGCCGTTTACCCTGCACCAGGTGACCAGCTTTCGCATCTCTTCTGACGGTGGCGGCGCCGGTGAGTCGAACGGAAGGTACGTGGAGGCCAGCACTAACTCCCTGGTCCCCTCCTCCGTTCGGAGTTTAACCCTCATTGCAGTCTGGTCCCTAGAACAAAATTCCATCAGCAGCAATGAGGTTATTTCTTTCCTAATATACATACAACCCCTGGGATTCGCCAGGCTACGATCATAGATTATCTAACCTGTTGCTTCTCCAAGCCCCGCAACTCTCCCCCGAACAAGCCAGGGTTCTTGAATGAGGGCGATGGAGATGTTCTCTCTGACGAGATATTTGGACAGGGCCGACGATGCTCCCCTACTGTGATGGAGGTTTATTTGGAGTAACCTCCATCGGAGAGTGGGGTCCCTCGCCTTCCTGTTCATCCTCTCTCGGCCTAGATATCACCCGGAACCTGACGAGATCCATCCCGATGAAAACCTCGAGCCCGGATCTCCTCAGTCTCTCCAGGGTTCGGTCAGCCACGTCGAAGACCAGGGTTTGCCCCTGCGTCTCCACTCTTCTGCTGATGAGTGTCCAGTCCGCCGTCTCCAAGTCCTCATTTTGAATGCGGAGCTTGTCCAAGACGACCGCTGGAGAAGCCTCTCTTAGGGAGCCAGATATCCAAACGGATACCTTGGCCGACCTAAGTATGTCTCTGGCGAGCCCTACCCTCAGCCTACCCTCCCCAACTTGGAGAGTGGGGACCAACTGCTCCAGCCAGAGGCGCGTATCCTCATTGTTGCAAACAACAACGAGTACGCCCCTGGACCAGTTACACCCCCTAAACTGAGGCCTGATCTCGCCCACTATATTGGCGACGATCTCGGTCTGTATCCTCTCCGCCTGACTTTCTGTCAGCCGGTCACTCGGATACCCCTCAAGAGCAATCGCCATTCGATGGGAGCTAAGAACATCCCTAAAGGAACCCGAAGGAACCTCTTCGGGACCCCTTGCCCGCTTACTTTCCCTGGAGGGAACACTCGGCTCGGTGCTTGGCGTGCTCACCTCCGATCTCACCCGCTTGGGAGTCCGCAGAGATGCACGGGGGGCAGCAACCTGTGCCACCCTCCTCACATCCCCGCCGGCACTACCCCGGGCAGTCGAATTCCCAGCCACGCCAGCTCTCACCGGTTGCGTGGAAGAGGCCCCTCCCCGCTGCATCCTCTTCCACACACTATTGGGGATCCACTCTCTTCCCCCAGCCGCAGCCCTGCGCCTCGCCTGCTGTCTGCGCTGGGCTCCACTGGGCCTTTTGTGAGCGATCTTAATGCCCCCAATCTTAGATGCCACCTCGCCGAGAGGGTCCGCCGACGGGGAGCCTGGACAGCCAGACCCCCCAGCAACCACCCTCCCATGGCTACCTTCAACCGGGGCGGACTGATTGCCCCCCGTAGTTTCTATCATCGCAGGTGTGCCTTCCCTAGAACCTAGGGAACTACCACCTGCCGATGACAGCGAGCTGAGCGAGCCTTTAGCCTCGCCCCTTTTCTTAAGATTTTTATTTTTAAATGGTTCACTCATATTAGTTCCCACGTAAATTGAGGATCCAGTCGGTCGCCGGCAATAGAGCCTCTTACTACAGGAAGGCTACGATACAATGGGGTGTCGCCCGGTGCCCCAAGGTGACCGCTACCGCACATATATTTAGACACCCTGTACGCATCCAGCCTTGACGCGCATCTCTTCTCGGCTTGGGTTGGGATACCTGAAAAGGGACATGAAAGGATACCAAGGAAGAGGGAGGAGGAAAGTGGGAGACCGGAGGGGGCTTACTCCGGCCCGTCAGAGCCCCGTTCGCCACCTCCCAAAGGAGGTGCCCAGACCATACCACGAGGAGGTGGAGTTGACTTGGGGAGTTAAAGCGGTCAGAGACGCACAAGGCACTCTGACCTGTCCCCCTTATGGTCCTTATTAATATCTAAATCGGATAGTATACTTTCAAGATTATCCAACATATTATTACTTGTAATGTAGTGGTCTATAGGGAGAAAGGGCTGGGCAATGAAGCAGATCTTCTTTCTCAGCTGTACCACAACATCTACAATATACATCTTTATTAAATTGTATTCTGTCCCTATTTACAATAATCCTAGAGTCTTTTGTATATCTAAAACTATGTATAAAAAAGTAATTAAAAGTTCTAAGAAATTGTATTATGATAATTTAACTTTAGCAATTAGAAATGACATAATTCTTCTGAATTCTGGGGAGCAATTAGGAAATTTCGTAAGAGAAAAGTTTGTAATAATAAGCTAAGCATTGAACAGTGGGAGAATTTTTACCAACGGATGTTACCGGTTGTACCCTATGACGACTCTTTATTTATAAGTACTTTTAATCCAGAGTTAGATAGCGAAATAACCTTAGACGAGTTGTTAGAAAGTATAAACAATAGTAAAAATAACAAAGCCCCCGGTTTTGATCTGATTCCGAATGAGATTTTCAAAATGCTGAACAACCCTTGGTTGCACTATTTATTGAATATGCTAAATAGAGCAAATTCCCAAAGCTTGGCCCTCGATCAAAATGATGCTATTGCATAAAAAAGGTGATCGGTGAGATCCATATAATTATCGCGGAATCGCTTTGTGCAATTCAGTAATTAAGATATTTACAAATATCATAAATACAAGACTAACGAGATGGATCGACGAAAGAGGTTTGTTACCAAGGGAGCAAATGGGACTTACTAAAGGTATGGGATGCAGAGACTGTATTTTTACACTGTCCTCTGTTATTAATATAAACTTAAGGCTTAAGAGAAGGAAAACATTCGGCATATTTATAGATTTCAAGCGTGCGTTTGATTCCGTTAGTCAGTCGAAATTATGGTTGAAACTATATCAGATGGGAGTCAGTGCTAAATTAGTTCGCATAATCAAAAATATCTATGTATCCGCCTCAATAAGAATTTCTGATGGCCTAAAAGTTTCTAAAGATATTAGAGTAACAAGGGGTGTATTGCAAGGAGAAGTTTTGAGTCCCTTATTATTCTCATTATATATATCAAATATATTGGACTTTTTTCATGAAAGAAAAGCTGAGGGAATTAATATATGCAATAGTGAAGACGTATTAATATTGATGTGTGCTGACGACATCGTGCTGTTGGCATCTTCATGGAGGGATGCGCAATTTCAATTGAACTTGCTCAGGGATTATTGTAATGAGAATGATTTAATGGTAAATTAAAAAAAAAACAATAATAATACCATTTCATAAAAGGGGCAGGCTTAGTAAAATTAAAAATTTTTATTATGATGATAAAATCATTGAAACAAACAATAAGTTTATTTATTTGGGCGTTCCATTTTCGACATCAGGACGTTTTTCAACGCTGGTAATTATTTTCTTACGAAATGTACTCCTCCGTGTACGAGGTCAAATTAACTTTTTTAAATTATTATTGAATTTATTTCTTCATACTCCAAATGCTTACATAAGGCTAGAGTTATGTAGGTCTCACACCCAACTTAAAATTTTTAAAAAAATGTTAGGATGGTGGATTAGTTTGCTAGGTATGTCCAATGATAAACTCCCCAAAATATGTTTTAATAGATAGGCTCGTAGAATTAATTGATAATCAAAATATTCCTTTGAATTGGGTCTCCGAGTTGAGGTGCTATTTGACGATAATAGGAGAGGAAAGTTTGTGCCAGTGTAGTAATGTTGATATTATTAATAATAGGTATAAAGATTTGTTAATTTCTTTTGAAAATAATTTAATCAGTAAGGATATCGACTCTGTTTGCAATGGTACATACAACTTGTATTACCGTAATATTTGTACATTTGGAATAAAGCAAGAATATTTATATTTTAATGTGAATATAAAAAAAATAAGACTGGTGGCCCAATTACGTTTGGCATATAAAAAGAAGACATCATTATATATTGAAGGCAGAAAGTATGTGTTCTCGGACCATGCACCTTGTCCAGTTTGTTTCAGGGGGAGATGGACACGGTAGCACATTTCTTATTTTCCTGCCCAATGTTTATTAGCCAAAGAAGTAAATATCTGAGGAACTATCTTGCTTTGGTTAATACATTAGAGGATTTTTTGCATATTAATGATGTCAGTAAAATAAATAATATTTATGCATTTTTTATAAATGGCTTAAAAGTAAGAACTTTATTAATTTAAGCAGCGTCGATTAATAAGTCTATTTTCTTTATTTTTGTAGCTGACACTTTTGTTTTCTTTGTGTTATAAATGTATTATAATGTACCAACCCCTTATTGTAAGAAATGGTTATCATTTTAAACAATAAATATTGTATTGATTGAGTAATAATCCTAGAGTCTTTTATGCCTGCCATTCTCAATTGAGAACTCAATTTAAGTTTACATAAATTTATATTATATTAAAGATACGCTTCTGGTATTCTAAGCTTACTGACTCTACGAAAGTACTTATTAAATGAAGAGTTCAATATAAATTCTATATCTTTACTTAAATAATGATTCTTTATAGTGTCAATGAGACTCTTTAAACTTTGGCTGTCCAAATTTTGGCAATCCTATACATTTTTGGCTCCATGTTCTCTTAGAATTATTCTTACATCATTTGCCCAATTAAAAGGAACACTTTTAAAATCTATTATTTGCAATAACTTATTATAACATTGTTTAGGCAATTTTTGTTTAGACATTTCCAGTAACTTACTCCACCATCGAAGAGTTCGTTTTAATATTTTACATATAACGTAATTAGTACAGTTACAAAATTAACAAATTTTCCTAAACTTTGATATTTTCACTTAGAACTACCAAAACACAGAGGGGGCGTGGTAAGTCAGATAATAGTTAAATCAATTTTACTAAGGGAAGGGAATAGCTAAGTGGTGGACACCCAAGCGGAGGACCCGGGTTTGAGTCCAGCTGTGCTGCGCTTAGATTTTTTCTTTCTAGGAGCCTTTACAGCTCACTATGCGGTGATGGACACCGCGTTGTCTGTACTGTCCGGAGGCTGGCAAAACAAGGCTCCGGACGCCAATGATCATAAATGTTGACGCGCCTTAATTCAAAAGGAAAAAAAAAACATTACTGATGTTCAGAAAGGAGCGTATATAATATTGACCAAACTTACAAAACATTTGAAATTTGACGTCATAGATGCCTCAGGACCCCTAAAAATAAACTTTTACCGTAAAAATATTTCAAATAAAAGGAGCATGTTAATATCTCCGCAATTTAGTACTCCATGTTGAAAGAAAATGTAACTTCTTATTATAGAGGTAACGAAACAATAATTGTACTGTAGTGGTACTTCAGAAGTGGAAGCTTACTGTTATGTTTCCCCAGAACGCCCCCCCCTCCCCGCCAAAAACACTCTTTCTGGAAAAACGTTTGAAATAAAGGTGATTTATGTATGTTTGATTTTGTACGAAGTTTAAAGAAAATCGTTGGAGCCATTTGCAAATGTAGTAGTAGGTTTTGGACGGGTTTGGTCGGAAGAGAAAATGCTACGGTTTAGTAACTTTCGACTTTCAGAACAATGTTAGGACATACGTGCAAAATGACAAACACTGCAAGAACTTTACACTGTAATATTATTTCAGAGAGAGCGAGCGTGAGTATGGTAGCGCTACAAGAGAGTGACAGAATGTCTGGCAGAGTGAAAGTACGTTGTATGTTGTCAGTTTGACGGTGACATAATGAATCCCTTCTTTAGAATTACAGCCTCTTAGATTACAGCGGCTGACCTAACCCCCTCTCTTGAATTTCTCCATCCATTTTCTAGATGCTTGAGGTCCCATCCTTCTTTAAGCTTGCGGTAGAATTGCAGTGCACTTGGGGTGGGGAGTGATTTCAGCCCATTACTTTGAGTAAGGACACTAAAAATCGGTCAAAATACACTATTTTATAGAAAGTTTTTTTTTTTTTTATTGACCCCCTGCCATTCATCGTTTTAATTGCAATATTAGCAATGGCCAAATTCAGTATTATTTACATTTTCAAAATTGTTTTTTTAGTTCTCTAAATAAATCTCTAAATCATTTAGATCTATAAATAAATGAGGGATGAATATTTTAAAGTTTAAAAAAATAGAAAATTGAGAAATATAGATAGGAAATTCAGTTTTTTAATATGTAAATTTAACAATGTTTCTTGTTGGTTGTGATAGAGGGGGCCCACAGTGCCGAATGAAGTAACATTTTTTCCCTTCTAAACTTGTAATTTTTTTCGAACTTGCTACGATATCCGAGGACCCTTACATAATCGAACACCATATGAAATATCTTTCTATAAATCTAAAATGGCTAACTTGTGTGGATGAAATACAGTTTATATCACTAGTCTGTAGTTTCATTTAAATACTTCTACTAAGTCTTTAGGAAATGATAATAACAAAATAATACAGTCTGTTGAATTTAAATCCTAAATAAAGGACTTGTAAAAAGTTTTATTACACACATAACGCCTTTCTGTAACTACTAACAATAACACTAAAAGTAAAAATACTTATTAGAATATTGGGTGATAAAAAATTTGTTTTAAATTTTATTTCACATTGTATGTTCTGAATTATTGAAAGCAATATTCAGTTAATAAATATTATTACTTTAAAGGATCAGGAAGTGTAAATGTTTGGTATACTGACAAGCCTGTCGTTAGTGAGTTGTGCAACAGTTATATCTGAAGATTGGAAGTCATAAAAAAGGAAAAAAGCAAATCAGAATGTTTACTAGTGACGGCAACAAATGAGCGCCTAAAAAACTAAATTCAATGCAGAATATGTTCAACTACCAAAAAAAAATAAAAAATAAAAATCACTTGACAAAACAACAAAATAAATTTAAAACAATAAATTTATAAATCACTACCTATATTTGAGATATCATCTGGTCTATCAATGTTTTAAAAACAAAACAAAAAAATGAAACGAACATATTTTGTTTATGATAGATATACTATTATTTCTAGTATAATCATTCCTGATAAGTAGGACTGAACTATATATACATAATGGTTGTTATCCAATCTAGTGATTGGAATCTTTGTAGTCCAACGAGAATTGTTACTGTGATATAAGAATACAGAACATAATGTAGGTCAATTGTCCAAAGCAGAAGGGACCTATCTAACCTAAACTAAACCCATAATACACTCTCTTCCGTTATCCAAAAATAAAAATATATATACGACAGTTCCTAATTGACATTGTAAATTTTCCAATTATCCGTCTCTCCCTCAATCTTTCATGTTCGACCTCTTTCATAAAAAAAAAAGAAAGAAAAAAAAAGTCGTGCATTCTCTTGCCCCACCTTCCTTCATCATTCCCTTTCTCGTCAGCCAACTTCATTTCCGCTAACTCACGACCAACAAATATCCAGTATCTTCCTTCAATGTCTGTTTGTTCTTTCTCTTCCCTTATACCTATAAAATGTACCTATATTTTGTTACGTCTTGAAATTATAAAGAACGTTTAGCAATACTATTTAGTAGAAATTTATTCTGCTATTTTCGTTCTCATAATAGTTTTTAAGGAAGAAATGGCCCGTCCAGGTGAAAAGTTGAATTCAGCATTGCCAATAAGAACGTTATCTCATTTCCACAACACTTCAATCTATTTAAAAAAATCTGGAATGAAATACTCACACGACTTTCTCTTCTAGCAATTAATTCAATTTAATTGACAAACCTTCTTTAAATTTGCGCCTGTTTACAAACGTTTAGCTAACATACCCTATACAAACAAAAAAATATGGTGGGGGTTATACAAATATAACTGATTGGATACTGTGGGGCCAGTCTATTTCAACCAACAAAAATCTTCCCACTTAGTTGCAGTTTAAATTAAAACCTAATTGACCGGCCTTCTCAAAACTCTGATAGAATATATTTTTTTTTTTCAGAAAAATAAAGTATAAATGACATATTTTCTTATCCGCCGAGAAAATTCCAAAAACTTAAAAAGTTACTCTGTAAAGTGCCACTTTTTGTTTATTGATTATAATTGGTTTGTGAAGGAGAGAAAATGGTTTGGTTTAGATGAATAAACTAGAAGTGAAGATGAACACTGTATAATATAAAAGCAACAACTGACTGCCTGGACTTTAACTACAATATGTTAAATGGTAGCGAAAGGTAAAGAGAAAAGTTGATGACGCGCAGTGACTGTTGTAAGAACTCTGTTATAAGACTCTCTGAATACTCTCCCGTCGCTATACGAGGCATGTCCAGTAAGTAAGTGTACTGAATTTTTGTAGGTTACAAAGATTTTTATTTGAACAAAAAAATTACCTGGTTACTTAGTACATATGTAAGCTATTTTTCGACATAGCCACCATTCCTCTCAATGCATGTGGTGAACCGGGGTATTAATTTTTTGATGCCTTCCTCGAAGTAGTTTCCCGCCAACCCCTTCGTCCACTTCTCCACCTCCCCCTTCATCTCCTCGTCGGTTGAATACCTTTTTCCACCCATGTGCAGCTTCAGGGAGGTAAAGAGATAGTAATCTGAAGGTGCTAGGTCAGGGGAATGCGCGGGATGGTTCAGGACATCCCATTTAAACGAGGCAAACAGTTCCTTCGTGGCGTTGGCCGTGTGTGGTCTGGCATTGTCGTGCAGCAGGCAGACTCCCTTTGTCAGCATGCCTCTCCTTTTGTTCTGAATCGCCCTCCGCAATTTTTTCAGGGTCTCACAGTATCTTGCAGAGTTGATGGTCTCCCCTTGAGGCATATATTCAATTAAAATTATGCCTTGATAGTCCCAAAACACGGATGCCATGATTTTCTTGGCTGAAATTGTGGTTTTAAACTTTTTGGCGGAGGGTGAAGAGGTGTGACGCCACTGTTGAGACTGCCTTTTGGTTTCAGGCGTGTAGTGTGCAACCCAAGTTTCATGTCCAGTAATGATGGAGAGGAGAAATTCATCTCCATGGAGTTTGTAGCGTCTCAAAAACTCTTGCCCGGCCTCCACTCGATTCAACTTGTGTTGGTCTGTCAGCTGTTTTGGGACCCACCTCGCGGACAGTTTCCGATATCCGAGGGTTTCTGTGATGGTTTCGTGTAGCAGAGATCTGGAGATTTGCGGAAATATCGCAGAAAATTCATCGGCAGTCAATCTGCGATCGTCACGGAGCGCATTTTCGATTTTTTCCACAATTTCGTCAGTCACAATTGAAGGTCTTCCGCTTCTCTGATCATCATGAACAGACGTACGACCGTTTTTAAACTCGCGACACCACTTGAACACACTCGTACGATTCATAGCTTTATCACCCTATACAGTTTTTACCTCATTATAAACCTCAACCGGAGTTTTTCCCTTCCAAACGAGATAACGGATGATGCCGCGTATTTCGCACTTGGCGGGAGATTGGATTGACATTTTTCACGAAACGTATTGTCGCGTCGAACAACAAAATCTCTCCGGCCGTGAGAGCCTCATTACAGTTACTTACTAGGTTACACTTAAATACGTACATGCCTCGTATTTAAATAGTTTCTCCCACTCTAGTCTGGCCTAATCTAGTGAGTGAGACACTCTCTCTCTCTCTTTCTGCTTTAGATCCCTCTCTTGATCCTATTACACTGATTTTCCACAAATTTGGGAATTCTACCAAAGATTTTGATGTATATTAATATTATATAGATTTTAGAATAATACATTAAACTAAAGTTATACTTTATAGAAAAGCTTAATCATCAGAGACATTTTCCGTGGTAGCCTGCTTCATTCATCGGTCATCGACCGATTTCGGGCGTTCGCCCATCTTCAGGATGCGTTTTTGAGACAGTGTGATAACACAGACTTGCACAGAGCAAATTCAGTTTACACTCTGACTGCTGACTTCACACACTGACTGCAAACTGAATTTGCTCTGTGCAAGTCTGTGTTATCATACTGTCTGTCTGAAAAATGCATCCTGAAGATGGGCGAACGCCCGAAACCGGTCGATGACTACAAAATGACGCAGGCTATTACGGAAAATGTCTCTGATGCTTTCCAGCTCTGCGGGACCAACCACCACAACGAAAAGCTTAATGCTATTGGTCTTCCTAGGAACCCCCAAAAAAAAACAAATCAATTAAACGATATTTTTCTACAAAATTAACATTTATTTGGATATAGGATATAAAAACGAGAGTAATGTACAGTAAACCTCTAAGTATAAGAATAGTTATAAAAAATTAAGTTAAAGTTAACAAAAATTATATTATATTTTCTGTTATTTAATTTATAGTTAAGCTGATTTGAAAATATTAAAAACAAATGTTTTATTTAAGAACTTCTATTTTTATTTTGAAACTATAAATAATATATTTTAGCAATTTCATCCAAACCTTAAAATATATTTTTTTTATCGTAAGATGGCAACACTGTACAATATTTCCAAGTAATTGCCACATTATTCATACTGTTATAGAAAAAAGTTATTTTATTTTTCATTTTCTTTATATTTGAGTGTTAAATGATTAAATTTTGCAGAAGCTTAAGGTATTTTTTTTCATAAAGTAAATATGTTTGTTTACATTAGCGCATAACTGTGCAGATAAAAGCACCAGTTATCTGTTTGCATCAGACTTTATTATTGCGGAGGAATTTAAAAAAAAAATAATAATAAAAAATATCGTAAATTACATGTACGTATGTGAACGGAATAATTTTTTTATTTAACCTCTTCAGTAAAGCATTTAAAGAGAGTTAGGCCGCCATATTACTCTGTCATCCAACATGTTTTTTTTCTGAACTCAGACTACAATCGCTATGCTATAATGTACTGCTGGTTAGTAGAAATTATTTAATTCTCCTTTTATATTTCTCATAGTTTATGCCGTTCTTTATCATTTTCGTTATCTTTATCTTGTTTTTTTTTTTTAATATTACTTCCTTCATTTTCCTTTTTAGCATCCGTTCTACTCGACAACACATATCCTATGGTAATGTTCTTTGTATTAAATATAACTCTACACTTAAAAAATGAATTCTCCATTTAAAAAAAAGAAATAAATAAATCTATAACAAAGTTGTTATAATATTCCTTTTATTGTTATGCAGTTACAATACAGAAATATACATACACAATATTCAATAAAATACCGTAAGTGCTACCTTATTTGACCCTTGAACTTATACATAATACATATTTCTAGATAGTAAGCAATATAATATGTTATGTATATTTTATTCAACATATTTCTTACTAAGCTGGAGAAAAAAAATGTGATCAGTCGATTCTTTTTATTCATCATTATTATTGCCTCTCCTAATTTCTTGTCAGCTTTGAATCAACTTTAAAAAAAAGAAAAAAAACTTTTATTAAGATGACATTTAATTCTGGACTTAGCCACCTAGGTTCGCTAATAACTGTGGTATCCAATTTTTTTCTCTAATATTGGGTCAACAACATTTTTGCCCTCACGGAAATCGAATCCGTGAAATCTCACATTAAAGGCGAATTGCGCTAGTTACTAAATCCTTGCGTGAGGGTTTGCTTGATTCAACTTTAATATATGATTCATTATTTTCTCTTACCCGGATTATTACTTTCTCTTACTTATGTAAGAGGAAGTATTGTGATTGTGTCAAATGTTTTCAAGTTTTCGTGTTTACCGTAAGTACATATTTCGGGGTACTCTGAGTACGAATAAGATTAATAGCGAATAATAAGGTATTTGTGTATTTATTCTGTGTGTTGTGTATATGTGTGTTAACAAATTATTTGCTGTAACGAAAAATATAGGAAAGTGAATCTTGGTATCACGTCGCATCCGGCACGAAATTTTCGATCAAAATCCATCAACCAAAATGCGACTTTTGGCTGTTTTGACTATTTTTCTCGACGACGACGGCTCGAATGATTTTCTTTAAACTTAATGTATTATATACAAAGAAAAATGCTTATCGCTTTTATGTGAAGCATTTTACCGGGTGAATGG